>APFE030065392.1:0-11847 GCA_000404065.3 Pinus taeda | reverse complement strand
AAAGGAAGCACTCGGTAAGCAAAAGTTCCCCATGGACAGGTGAATGTGGTCTTATCTTGATCTTCAGGTGCTACCTGAATTTGATTATAGCCACTAAAACCATCCAAAAAAGAAAAGTACTTTTTGCCTGCTAAAGTATCTAATACCTTATCGATAAAGGGTAAAGGAAAGTGATCCTTCAAGGTTTCTTTGTCCAATTCCCTGTAATCAATGCATACCCTCCATTTACCATTATTTTTAGGTACTATAACCAAAGGAGAAACCCATCGACTATCGGAAATTGGATAAATGAAGTTTACATTGAGTAGTTTTTGGAGCTCTTCTTTCACTATCTCCCTAAGGTTTGGATTCATCCTTCTCTGTGGTTCTCTGATTGATCTACTGTTTTCCTCGATGTAGATGTGATGAATTCAAGTCTTAGGGTCAATACCTTTCATATCTGTATACTCCCATGCAAATGCAGTAGAATGTTTCTGCAAGATTTTGGTTAGTTCTCCATGTTGTGATCTTTCCAAGTTTTTGTTGATATTCAATGTTTTACCTGGAAAGATCTCAATGGCGGAACTACCAAACTCTTCCATAGAGAAAAGAGACATTTGTCTAGATGATAGATTCTCAATGTCAGAATCTAACTGAAATTGTGTGTGGTCATATTTTGAAGATGTTTCAAAGTTTTCTAATGTGTTAAGAATTTGACTATCTTCACTGACTTCAGAAATGGTAAAGATAGGTTGTATAGTGTCCTCATCATCAACCCACTCATTATCTCTTATTTCTGTAATTTCTTTTGCTGGAGGATACAAATTGAATTTCTTTGTCGAATTACCATAAAAAATATACATATCCCCAGACCTACAACTGATAAATGCATCAGCTGTGGCTAGCCAAGGTCTTCCTAAGATAACAGTGTCCTACCCAACCTTACCACTACTTTGGAGGGCAAGACAGTACATGCTGAAGTAGAGATCATTGATGCTAATCTCAATTATAATCTTCTACTCGGATAGATTTGGACCCATGCCATGCATGTTGTAGCCTCCTCCCTATTCCACATGATTCGTTTTCGCCATCAAGGGAAGATAGTCACAATCGACCAATTTTCCTTCTTTGCCTCTTCCTCCTCTGATGGAAATGTTCTTCATGTCAAGCACATGGGTGCTCCTTATGAGAGTGTGGGGGGAGGGCTTTTTGAAGATCTTACTTTGATGGGAAATTTTTCGCTCCCACCTCCTCATGTTGCCTCTATCAACATGATCTCAGTAAAATCTGATCCTTGGGTCATACCTTCACTGGATCTTATTGATACATGGGGTGAGGTTATGCCACTAAGTTTGGTCGAAATCAATTATGTGGAAAATATTTTAGCCTCAAGTTCTATATCCTCTGATATTTCTGTGTCGAGGACACCTCTTGATTCATATTCTCAATCCCCATGGCTTGGTACTTTGGAATCTCCTGATCCCTTAGCTGAGACTTTTTTTTCTAATGGGAGTATCATGGAAGTAATGTCTCTGGAGGAAACACCTTAAACGACACTCATCAGCGTTCCCCATTCCTACCTAGCCTGACAGTCATGTCTACTTGTCTCAAGGAGTTCTCTTCTCAGTTCCCCTCCCTACCACTTCAGACGTTGATCATGGCTCATGAAGTTTGGTTAGAAGGAAACATGGGTAACATTACCCAAATGATGCCAATTGATATTCCTATCAAGCCTAGTATCATTGAAAATGTACATATCGAGGTAACTTGTTCTCTAGATGAGATCAAGCTCTATACTCATTTGTTCCAAGAGTTCCACGATGTGTTTGCATGGTCATACGAAGAAATTCTCGACATTTACCCAAGTATAGTCGTGCACGAAATACCGACTTACCCTCATGTGAAGCCCGTTGGCCAACTTCTTCGCCCAGTGCACCCTAGAAAAGTGGTCACCATCAAGGGTGAAGTTGAAAAAATTCTCAAAGCTGGATTTATTTATCTGATCCCTCTAACAAATTGGGTGTCAAATTTTACTGGTGACAAAGAAACAAGGTACTATTCGCGTTTTCATTGATTACCGTGATCTCAATCGTGCATGTCCGAAAGACAACTATCCCACTCCCTTCATTGATTAGATCACTGATGAATGTGCTGGGAGTGAAATATTCTCCTTTATAGACAGTTTTTCCGATTACAACCAAATTAACATTGCACTGACATACCAAGAAAAGACAGCCTTTATCTACCCTCGGGGTACTTTCGCGTACAAAAATCTCCCTTTTGGCCTTAAGAATGTTGGGGCTACATTTTGGAGAGCGATGTCTTATGTGTTCCATGACATTTGAAACATCGTTCAGCCTTACGTGGATGACCTTCCCACTCATTCTCGTAAGTGCCATGATCACCTTGATCATCTCCGTCAAATTTTCCTTCGCTGTAGACACTATAACATTCGGTTGAATCCACATAAATGTATCTTCTACGTCGAATCTGGATGAGTACTTGGCTTTATTGTCTCTAAGGAATGCATTTGCCTTGATCATCTTAAAGTTGAGGCCCTATTTAATTTACCCCCTCCATCTTCATTGCTCAAGCAAGGAACCCCATTTGTCTAGGATGAGGTCACTCAAAAGTCTTTCGATGACCTAAAGATTGTCCTCATTAATGCTCCTTTGTTGCATCCCCCGAACTATCATCGTGATTACTTCCTTTATCTAGCTGCATCCTCTAGTACTATCATCATGGTACTAGTACATGACGATAATGAAGGAAATGAACATGTTATTTATTACCTCAGTCGCAACATCCTCAACACTGAGACACGTTATGCTCACGTTGAGAAGTTGGCTTTGGTTGTCGTATAGGATGTTCAACACTTTTGGTACTACATTCTCTTACGCACTACCATTGTGATTTCAGAATGCAACCCCATGACCTACATCCTGACTCGTCAATTTCTGGGGGGGAAATATTCGAAGTAGATTGTTATGCTCCAAGAATTTGATTTGGTGTTCACTACTACCAAATCTAAGAAATAATTGGTTTTCATCGAGTTAATTTTCTCCCTTCCTTCTGCGTCTCTTCCTGCTAGTGCTAATGAGAAGCTCCTAGACAAGACTCTTTTCCTTATTAGCACCCTTGACCCGTGGTACAATGATATCATAGTGTATCTCTAGATGTCCAAATTTCGGTCTATGTTGACTTAGGATGATCGTTGACGCGTTCGGCATCAATCCCAACCCTACCATATTATTGGAGATACATTATACCGTGTCGGTGTCGATTTAGTTCTTTGATGATGTCTTACCCTCGAGGAGGCTGAGAGAGTTTTGAATGACTTCCATTCTGGGGCATGTGGTATGTCTGGATATGCTATTACTCAAAAAATCCTTCGCATTGGTTATTTCTAGCCCTCCATCTTCAAGGATTGGATCCTTGTTGTTCGCAATTGTCATGAATGCCAAATTTACCAACAAAAGATGCACGTCCCACCCGCTCACCTACACCCTGTTATTACAGTTGGTCCTTTCTCCAAATGGGGCATCAACTATATGACCTGTAACCCTCGTTTTTCTGGGGGGCATGGGTATATTATCGTTGTTGTGGACTCTTTCACCAAATGGGCCGAAGTGATGCCTACATACTCTGCGGACAGTAAAATGGCAGCTCAACTCCTATTGAATCATGTTATTTCTAGGTTTGGAGTGCCTCAAGCCATTGTCACCGACAATGGCTCCCATTTTCGAGATTACATGATGGCTAAGCTTACCTCTATGTTGGGCTTGTGCCACGATGGCTCAACCTCGTACTAACCTCAGGCCAATGGCCAAGTTGAAGTTGTGAACAAAGTCCTCGTAGTGATGCTTCAGCGACTAGTACAAAATGGATAATTAGTTACTAATAAAAAAACTAAAATTTGCATATAAATGACCATTTTTCAGTCGGTGACCAATAGTAGCTAATTTATGGTATCTTATAACGCGACCAACTTTTAATCATTTTTAGCTTAGTCATTAACTGGTTTCCTCAATTTTACCATCTAGTAGTGTATTTAGTCATAAATTTGGTCATTCATTTTTTATTGGTTTAGTCATTAATTGCGAAAATTAATATATTACTATATGAATCCTCGAGAAATCCAATTAATGACCAAAGAAATATGACCAAAATGTTGGTCGTGTTATAAGATACTGTAAATTAGCTACTAAAGGTCATATATATGCAAATTTTAGTCATCATTTAAAACCAATTGATGACCAAATAAATATGACTAAATTTAGTTGTGTTATAAGATACTGTAAATGAGCTACTAATAGTCGTATATATGCAAAAGTTAGCCATCATTTAATAATAAAAAATTTATCAGTTGCAACGGTCATTTATCGTTTTTTGGTATTTTCATATTCATTATATAAACGACTGATTTAGTAGTTTCTATTCGTTTCATTTAATTTCATTCATAATCAATATAAATGACTAATTTAGTCATATATTCATTTTATTTGTGTTCATCATTAATTAATAGAAACTACTAATTGAGTAGTTTTAGATTGATTTTATGTGTTTTTTATTAATCACCATAAATTATTTAGTATGATTTTGTGACTAAATTTTAAGAAAATGTCATACAATGTGCATGTTTATCTAATATGATAACGCAAAGTTACATATGTTAATTACAAGACTAAATAATATCAAGTGTAAATAAAAATAATTTCAACCATATAAATTGTATTATATAAAATATCAAGTATTACAATATGAGTTTCCAACTTAATATGGGTTGGACTACAATTTACACATGAAATATTGTTTCATCATTTCAAAACATTATCTCTATGTTGCCAAAGCATTGCAAGTGAATTTACCAACTCTGAAGGCTTGACCATCAGTCTCTATGAGTGTGTCTTATGCAAGATATTGGCTCTAAGGGTATCACTAGACATATTCTCTTCTATCCCTCATTTTTCATTTGTCGCTCGAGTGTTATTTTTCTCCTCTTTCTTCAATTGTTGCTTCTTACCTTCAATATTGAGTTCCTCTCCTGGAAATGAAAGAAGATACAATGCAAAGTATAAGACATGAAAGATGATGAATACTTGAATATAAAATAAAGTAGACTGTAAAAGATTTATATGACATATACCTCAACATTCGATAATGGCCACTATGTGGCTAGATGACCTATATAAACAAAGCAAATAAAGTGTCACCATAGAAAATGGAATTGGAGGGGGATTCATCATGCATGCTAGTATTTTTTTGTGTGTGCACACATCATATTGCTCACTTCTAATTGTATCAAAAACAAAGAGTATGCACAATGACATGTAGTGACATGTGGGTGTCTATTTGACTCAATGATATGCTTGATTTTTTAACCCATTCGAATCCTACCACAATGAAAATAAGAGAGACAAGGACACAAGAAGGACTGTCAATAAATGAAATTGGAGACTTCAGAATACAACTCAATTGTACCTGAATGTAATGATAAGTATTTTCAAATTCCTGGTCACTAATGAGCATCAAATCACACTGTGAAAAATTCCTTTCATTATGATAATTTGGTTGCACCTGCACTAATCCTTTGTTGTAGGCCCTTGACGTGCCTATAGATATAATTGTAGACACAATCCTACTCCAATTATTCCCTACATGGATCATCTTTTCCCCCCTGTTGATTGTTATTTTTCAAGGAAACAGAATAGAACTCTCGAATTGCATCATCACCTTTCAAAACAATGCTTAAGTATTTCCAGGTGATTGTTGAAGTAGTCTCTACTAAGGTCCATGAAATCCTTGATTTGTCTCAATCACAAAAACATTTTTCGTAATAAAATTATAAATCCCACATCTGCATTTCTCGTCCCCGACATACCAATTCTTTAAAGTGGAATACTTTATCGTTGCTTTCTCGATGCAATAAACATCCACTATTGTGGAATAGAGATGATTGGTGTCATAAAATGGTATAGTTCATCCTTCAATATATGTCACCAAACTCCTCTCACCTCACAGAACTGCTCTCATCTACAAAAATAAGAGCCCTCTCAAAATTCTTCGTCTCCATCTCATTCATCCTAAAATAAGTGGATATTCCCATGGGTGACAAAGTGTTATTGGAGATTTAATAGAAGGAGTTATCACTAAAAAAATAAAAATACAATGCAGCATAACAATTATCATCAAAAGCAACAACCCTGCTCAGCCACTTCCTAACTAGATAAAGGTACTCCTAAATTACCTCTAATAATGAACAAAAGATAACCTCAAGTACCTATAGAGTCTACCTATGCATGGTATAAATGAAAACAGTGTCGAAAACAACATCTACAACAATGTTGGTCAATCTCTTCTTCTAGTCAAGGGCATGCCCAAATTTTGAAAAGTATCAAGTAGGTTAGGGTCCACCACATCTAGGATCCTATTATTCTTCTACTCTCTCTGTTTAGGTTCAAAATAATACCAAAGGTCTTCTAAATTGATGGGTGGGTAAAAGTTATCAGAACATTGAGTTCTTCGATTTTGAATCATTGTCTGTAAGAATTGAATCTAAATTGCAAAAGTCATTCAAGTTCCTTCTTTTTAGCTGAAATTAACCTAAGCTTTGGAGAGTTGTAAGGTTTAATGGATCTAAGTATATTCTACTTAAAATATAGTAACATGATTTAAAATTGTAGGCATTGAGATTAGAATCTAAGGATGAAACAGAAAAGATTTTATGTTCATGATTACAAGAAATTTTAATTTCATGTAACAATGTTTGAGGAAGGTATAGAATTTGCATCCTCCCAAAAAAATTTCTTGCATCACTTGAGCCCTTTTAATTTGGGCATGGTAGAGTCCATTACACAAACAATCAACCACTAAAAAAAAGGTGAAAAGAAAAAATAAAATTTCATGCATTCTGACCCTAGAAAAGTTAGGGAGGAGGGAACTGATCTGTTCAATAAAGACATGAAAATGCTTACTTGACCATTGTCATTTGATGAATTGTTGGTCGCAATCAAGATCCACATTATCATAATCGTTAAACCCTTTTTACAATAAGGACATGCAAAATTCTTACTTGTGCATTGTCGTTTGATGAATTATTGGCCGCAATCAAAATCTGCATTATCATAATCATTAAACTCTCAACTCTGGATAAAATTTATGATTTGATCATATAAACCCTCAAAATTATTTACCTGTAAGAAAAAAGTATCTTTAGTAAAAAGGAAGAACAGAGTCCAAATTCATATCCATGTACAAATTACCAAAATATCATATTCATTAAACCCTCAACTCTAGATAAAATTTATGCTTTGGTCATATAAACCCTCAAAATTATTTACTCATAAGAACAAAAATCCTCTTTAGTAAAAAGGAAGAACATAGTCCAAATTCATACCCATGTACAAATTACCAAAATATTCACACCTAATTACCTTGCCCTTATCATAATCATTAAACCCTCAACTCTAGATAAAATTTATGCTTTGATCATGTAAACCCTTGAAATTATTTACCCATACAAACAAAAATCCTCTTTAGTAAAGAGGAAGAACAGAGTCCAAATTCATACCCATGTACAAATTACCAAAATATCCATGCCCGATGACCTTGCCCTTATCATAATCATTAAACCCTCAACTCTAGATAAAATTTATGCTTTGATCATATAAACCCTCGAAATTATTTACCCATACAAAAAAAAATCCTCTTTAGTAAAAAGGAAGAATAGATTCCAAATTCATACCTATGTACAAATTACCAAAATATCCATGCCGAGTGACCTTGCCCTTCCTCCGTCTAATCGTTGATGCTCTCCTAAGGTTTTTACCATGGAAACTCCATCTGCAGTTCGAATCCCATGAAATCCATAGAACACGTTGATGGTCTTCCTTCTTCTCGAAATACCCATGTACAATTACCAAAATATCCACACCCAATCACCTTGCCCTTATCATAATCATTAAACCCTCAACTCTAGATAAAATTTATGCTTTGATCATATAAATGCTCGAAATTATTTACCCATACAAACAAAAATCCTCTTTAGTAAAAAGGAAGAACAGAGTCCAAATTCATACCCATGCACAAATTACCAAAATATCCATGCCTAGTGACCTTGCCCTTCCGCCTACTCTCCTAAGGCGTATACAATGCAAACTCCATGTGGGGTTCGAATCCCATGAAATCCATATATCACGTTGATGGTCTTCCTTCGTTTGGAATTTCCACGCAAATATAGACAAGGCAGAGAAAAATATTATAATATGTGAATATTTTATTTGAACCAAGGGCTAAACTGGAAATGAAAAAGAAAAGAAATATTTATAATAGAAAAAATAAAAGAAATATTTATAATATAAAATAAAACATATAAATTGCAATTGGGTTAAATTATTTATTTTTAATAAGAATTTGTTATTTTTTCCTATGACACTAAATTAGAAAGAAGAAGAAGAAGTTAAAAATGATATTGGGATGAGTGTAAAAATTTAAATATGACCTCAATCAATAATAAAAGTTAAATTAATAAAAATAATAGAATTCAATTTGTTATATTTTGATTTTGTTATTAACTTGTGAATAGGATTTGTTACAATACCATGGGCCAATACCATGGCTTATCAATACTACAAATCCAAAAACATAACTTATTTCACAACCAAAATATTTTACAACAATATGAGAAGATTCTTAACCGGGGATATTCACCCCCATATTACCTTAGATATTATTAACTTGTAAAAAATAGTCATTATTTCACAATCAAATATTTAACAATATGACAAGATTGTTAACCATGGATATTCACCCTCACTTTACCATGGATATTAACTTGTGAATTGTGAATAGGATTTGTTACAATACCATGCACCAATACCCTGGCTTATCAATACCACATGTCAAAAAAACCATAACTTATTTCATAGTTAAAATATTTTATTTTAATTTAATTTTATAACAATTTTTTAATTGAATCTAAAAGGGAAAATGTTACAGTTTGAGATATATCTAAACCCTTTCTCGTAATGACTACTCAAAATATTTCCATAGAAATTAAAATAAGGTTTTAATGAAATTAAGCTAAGATGGATCTATGTCGGTTGTTTATATATATATATATATAATGGACCAACATACATCCATCATAGCTAAGGATCCAAGGGATGAGAGCAAGCAAATTGACTAATTATAATAGATTAAATATAGTGCATGATTTTTAATGTTTTTCATTATTTTATTTTCTTTGACGTGATTGATCCAAAATATAGGTTTAATATTTTACAACCAATTAAGTTTTTCTAATTTATATAATTTCGTAAACACAATACAATGTGATTAAATTTAATAGGGGAAGGGGTGGAGAGAGGGAGCAAGACGGTGAAAAAGTTGGAGGATAGAGAGAGAAAGAGAGAGTGATGCGGAGGGAGAGAGAGTGAGGTAGGAGAGAGGGAGAGAGAGGAAGGAAGAGACAAGAGAGAGAGAGAGAGATGGATTTGGAGTTGGAGAGAGAGGGAGGAAAGAACAACGACATAGAGAGATAGAGGTGGAGAGGAAGAGGAGTGATAAGGGAGAGATAGAGAGAGATGAAATTGGAGGGGGTAGGAGAGAGAGGGAACAAGAAAAACATAGAGGGAGAAAGGTGGAGAGAGAGAGCAGGTGACAAGGGAGTCATGGAGAGAGAGTGAGGGAGAGAGTAGAGTGGGAGGGAATAGAGAGAAGGATATAGTTAGAGAGGGAGAGAAAGGGAGAAGAGAGATAGACAGGGAAGGGGATGAGAGGTAGAGAGAGTGTGTGTATGTTTGGTGGGTGAGATAGAGAGAGGGAATAACAAAGAGACAAAAATACAAATATAGATATTACACAGTATTATATAACCAACCTAGATCCATATTAACCCTATAACTATCAAGTGCAAAGAGGGATACAAACTCTTGAGGTGAAAACATCTCCTCAAGTTTTTCACTAGAAAAAAGTTTGCACCTCGAGAGATTGGACCCCCCTCAATGCTTGATAGATCCAGGGTTAAGATGGATGTCATTAATATGAAATTAAAGTAGTTTTTGTTTGATATTATATTGTTAAAAAATAAAATTTATCTTTAAATTAATTTTAAATTAGAACTAGATTCAAAGAATAGATTTTTAAAAAATACATAAAAATATTTTTTTACTAAAAATATATAATTTTAGAATTACAAATTATTAGAGATACATAGTGAAAAGTTGGCTCACCTTTACACCATGTGAGGATGAAGAAGTGTTGAAGGAAGGATAACCTTTCAACCAATCTTTAACAACCTTTCAATCCCCTATCACTTGTAAGTTTAGACTGCTTGACACAATTAAGATGACTAACATAAAAAACCGATTCATATTATTGTAGTACTTGTTAGGTAGTTGTATTTTATTCTTAGACTAAATTAGTCATTCATGTTAGTCATTTTTAGTTGTATTACTTATTAGCTAGTCACATATTTTAATCCATGACTAAATTAGTGATTTATGTTAGTCATTTTTAGTTCGGTCACTTAAGATTGCTAATTTTTTTGTAGTATTTCACTTGCAAAAGTTCTGGTGACTAACTTTTTTAGTCACCTAGTCACTAATTGCTCATTTTCTACTAGTGAGCGCACCATTCGGATGCACAAGTCAAATTGGCATCTCATGCCCTTTTCAGCTCTATGAGATTACCGAACCTTGACCAAGGACGCAAATAGATTCACACTATTCTAGCTAGTCTATAGTCTAGAAGCAACTTTACTGATTGAGTGCGATATTCAAACCCTGAAGCTGGCTGTCAAACTTCTCCCTGAGACCTCACCCCAAGAAGAGTGTCTCTTGTACCTAGAACGACTTGATGAGACTCACCGTCTTGCTACTCTGGGGATTGAAGCATAGAAAAGGCGGGTCAAATCTCACATTGATCAGTCTGTCTCTCCTCGAGCCTTCTCTAAGGGCGATTTGGTTCTTCTGTATGATCAGGCTAATGATAATCTGGGGGCAGGAAAGTTTGAACCCATGTGGCAATGGCCCTACATTATTAAATGTGTATTACAGAAAGGGGCCTATGAGCTCATTGACTATGAGGGAAATCCCTTAGATAAGCCCCGTAATGAGATTTATCTCAAAAAGTACTATGCTTAGGTCATCTTGCATGGTTACTTTCGTACAATAGTGTGTCATTCATTTTTTTACAGTGTGGTTTGGTGTGGTATTTTTCAATCAGATTCTCTGCTTATTATGTTTCTGCATGCTTTGCAAATGTCAGTGTCCTATCACGTCGGTTTAGCTGATGGTGCTTGTCGTAGTACTCGGAATCTATCATCTGAGGCATGGGCCATCTATAAGCCCCATGGTGAGTTGATTGATCTTCAAGGTATCTGTCTAGGTCGAACAACTAATAATGTCACTAAGTATAACACGGTTATCAAATTATTGTCAGAAGTTATTATTCTTGGCATATGGGAATTGATCGTCAACCTTGATTCATAGCTTGTTGTTCTTTAACTCAATGGGAAATTGATCCGGATTTAAATAGGAATGCAATAGATTATAGAGATAACCATAAATACAGAGATGCGATAAACATGAATAAAGAGATGCATCGGAAATAACACTTCATTAATTCATTAATGGAAAATACTGAAATATGCTTACAACCGGAAATAGAAATAAACCAGCTAGGGCGATGGTAGCTTATCCCTGAGAAGAGATGTGTGGCTACATGCCTCTGAACTGTGTTACAATGAGGCTCGAAGGCCTATTTATTGTTGAGAAACAATGGAAAAACCCTTCACATTCCAAAACCTAACCCTGGAAGATGAAACGCCAAATTGTGGGCCCCGGTTTTGGGTAAGTTGGTACATCA
>APFE030065378.1:26378-58596 GCA_000404065.3 Pinus taeda | reverse complement strand
TTATTCTGGAATTTGTATCTTTCATGGAAATTGTGTTGAGTATTGTTCATCAAATTTTCTTCTTATGATTGAGGAATATGAACTCCTGACCTATGTATGACCGTCATGAATGAAGTTATGATTATATTGCTCCACGATGTTTACCGATATCAGTGATCGAAGATTCAAGAATTAAAACAATTCAAATTTTAACTTCTCTGTCCAAAAGGAACTATGGAAGTGAACATCTAACGATTAAACAAATTTCTAACCGAATTCTTCAGATTCACTTTGGATTCGATCAGAGAGGATTGATGGGCCCCAGTATTGTAGCAATAATGCTGCAACTCCTGGGACTCCCTTCTTTAATTTTATCAACCCGGTAGTTCGTAACAAACTTGGAAGTGACGGTGCTATATGCACAAGTACTAGACTATTGCTGCACATGACAATGGGAATGCTGATACAAAAATCCAAATTGCTGTAAATTTGTGTTGAGATCACAAAATCATATAGCCTTCAACTGCCGCATACCCATGTGGAATCTTGCATCTGTGAATAAATGGTGTCGATGTCAAACATAAGCAAGAATCATTGGATTAACAACCATTGAGGAAGTCCTTAACTAGTGTGAGATATCCCACCTTTGATGTCAATGAGAATCAAGGCACTAGGTACATTCTACTAGCCATGAATGGATTTGACGAAGTCGAATGGATTGCATAATTCATACACTAAGAAACACTTTTGTATTTCCCTAGTAGATGGCAACGATACCTGCCATTAGGGCATGTAGGCTCCTAAGTACCTTATCTAACCCTAACCTTGGTCCCAGTTAATTTGCTGATGTCTGTTAGGACTCTGAATTGTCTATTTTTGACCCTACATTTTGCTATGATATTACTCTTTTTTTACCTATGAATTGAAACCCTTGATATCATTCTTGAACTCATCACCCCAAGGTATGAAGTAACTCTCCTCATTTTCTATATGATTAATTATTCAACACATATTCATGTTATCTTTACAATTAATCACCTAAGTCACTGATAGTTGATTGGAATTGTTCAAAGTCCATAGAATCATGAGTCACAGTTGCTGCAACACCAGGAACAACAACTGTGCAGTTGCTACAACACCAGAAGCAGCAACTGACTAAAGTGGGAAATGTCTTAATTCGCAACAGCAACTGTCCAAAGCTGGCAAGACTATACTCGGCCGATGATGATAAAGCAGGATCAAGTCAATCCAGCCACAGACACGGGAACATCAGGAACAACACAAAGTATTTTAAGGATGGTTAAGATGCACCGAATCAGAAACAATATCAGAGTAACCGAAGATAGCATGAGGAATCCAAGGAGATAGACGAAGATCATCCGTTTTGCAATAGCGGAAAGAACCGATTAACCAAGGATGACAAAGATAATATATGGTTGTAACAGTATGATGTAACAGGAATCGATTTCCTATTTTTGTATAGGAGAATTAAACTATAGAAAAATCTATTGTAATAGATGTCTCCTCTATAAAGAGGAGAGATCTACAGTTGAAAAACTAGCGCGTGATACTAAATCATTGTAATGCTAAAGGTCAGAACTTCTGTTGTAATTGAACTCTTGGCAGATGAATAAAGTTTGGTTCTGAGCATTTTAATTTAGTAATTGTGTGCAGGGGAATCTTGTGAGAGGGACAGGGCCCACCTTCTTCACAAGATTCACCCCATTCTTTTCCTGTTAAGTGTGTGTTAATTCTGTATGTGTTAGGCTTGCTTCTGGTATTTTTCTTTTGCTGATACGTTGTTCCTTTAATCGATTGGCGCTGTGAGAAGTGTGTCACCGGTGAATAGGATTTTGGTGTGTATTGACGACTGATCACAGAGGCAGGTGCTGGGCATCCTTATCCTGAGGACAGGGTCCCGGTCCTCTGTTACAAACAACCATCATTTTTCTGCAGATTTGTTATCTTTACTTAATTTGATTTCATTTCTGCAATATTTTAAGACTGCTGTAACACAGAGTAAGTGTTTTATAGGAATTAGATTTGTTTTACTACATCTTTTAATGCTTTTTAACTTAAAGTACATATAGTACGCGGTCACCTTTGAGATAAAAGGACTTTCCTTGGTTGACAAATTAATGTGGTGCTCGACTGTTAATCAATAACAATTCGAGCGACCAACGTTTTGGCGCCGTTGCCGGGGAAGGCGACTAAAAATTTTTAAAGGCATTAATGATTTTTCTTTAGAATAATAGGTGCATGAGATGATGCAAGAAAGCTAACTTTGCAGGTGGTAAGGGCACAGGAGGTGGAAGAAAGACTTTCGTTGAGGAGATCATTTCAAAAGCTGAGACATCTCAGAGAATGAGTTCCCGAAGACCTCAAATTCAGTATTCTTCTCAAACAGATCATCAAATAGAAGAAGTACTAGGGCCTGAAAGGAAGCTGGAAACACCAGAGCACATTGAGGAACCAGTAGAGGAACCTGAAGAATCAAAAGATACTGAAGACAGAGCCAGTGACTCAGGGAGAAGAATAATGGAGGATAACAGAGCAGAAGGAAGGGGGGAAAACTCACTTTCCACCCTGGAATTTCCTATTGGGGACCTCCCAAGAGGAGAAGTCCCTATGAAAAATATTCCACCTGCGGCATTGCCTAATTTTCATGGTTATCCTCTGAAGATCCCGATGAATTCCTCTTTGAATTTGATATACTATGTAGAAGTTATGATTATGTAACTCCTACTTAGAAGTTAAAATTGTTTCCAGCAACACTAAAAGGGAATGCATTAAGATGGTTTATGAGCCTAGGGGCTCATGTAATCACCATATGGGATCAAATGAAAGAAAAATTTTTGAGAAAATATTAGGACTACCGTCGAACAAGAGAAAGGAAGGAAGAATTGTTTAAAATGGTTGAGAAAGAGGATGAGAATCTGGAGGACTTTGTAGAGAGACTGCAATATAATTTGCAGCGATCAGATCATCCAACCATGAGTAAGGATATTCTGAAAAAAATACTACTAAAAGGAGTACGAGATGACTGCCTAGATATTTTAAATATGCTCGGAAAAGGGGATATTTCCAAAGAACCATTTGATGAGATTATCAACCTTTGCATGCGGTGTTCCAGAGGAGCAGCAAACAGACCAAAAACCAGGGATAGTACATATTCAAGAGTTCAGAAGTCAGCAAGCGGAGGAGCAACACAAGCTGAAATAGGTAATCTGCTTGAAGAATTCAAAACTGAAATGCTAAGCTCTTTTGCTTCACAAATTGATGCTTTGCAGGTTAAAAAGAAACAGGTAGAAGCAGAAGCTACCCCGGCCATATTTTGCTCCAAATGCAGAGGAAAGCATCCACTGCGGGAATGTCCATTGGATAAGGTGCCCATTTGTACCATTTGTGAAAAGGATCATGAAACTCAGCAATGCCCCTCTTTGCCAGGAATAAAGGCAGCACTGCAATCAACTGAAGAAGAAGCTGAAGTAGTGTACCTGATGACACAGAGGAGGCAATGGCCACAAAGACAAGGTATGAGTTCTAACACATCATTTGGTCATTGGAATAATCAGTCTCCTTTTCAAACAAATTTCCCACCCATGAATCAAATGCAATACCCACCCTTTAATCCAATGCAATTTCCTATGCAGCAACCAAATCCTCCTTTTACTAACCCTACTATGTGGAATCCTTGGACTTTTCAACAACCTTATTTCAATCAATGGAATCTAAATTGGGTAGCCCAGCAAATTCCATTTCCTCAACACCAACAATCTCTTTCCTTACCATCTAATGCCCCGCAGAATAACCAATCAATGAGACCCCAACTGCCTGTGCAACCTAATCCAAATCCAAACAATAATAAAGCCTTGCAGGTAATCAATATTCAAAGTCAACCTGTCCCCCCTATGCAATGTAATGATATCCATTTACGCTCCGGGAAGATAGTTGAACCCATCATATATGACATTACTGACTCTGAAAAAGAAGAAACTAGAAAGGAAAAGTCATCCAACAAAGATACTGAAATTCTTGAATCATCTTCTAACAAGACTGTCCAAACAACAGAGCCACCCTTCCCTGAAAGATTGACTCTTACTAAAACGTTTGAGCCACTAGCTTTTAACCTTTTAGGAGAACTGCAGAATTTATATGTCAAAATCCCATTATTGCAAGCACTAAGAGATGTCCCTATCTACGCCAGAACTGTTAGGGATATTTGTGTTAGAAAGTCTGGAAGAAAATCCAAGGAACCCCTCATAGTTCATGTGATGGGAGAACTGACTGCTTTGATGACATAAAAAGACCCCCCTGTGAAATATGGTGACCTTGGTCACCCTATAGTAAGAGTTCAGGTTCGAAAAACCTTTGTCTCTAAAGTTCTAGTAGATCTAGGTGCAGCAATAAATATCATGACACTTGAAACAACACAATTGCTGCAGTTGAAACACTTAATTAGGGAAACTCCAACCATTTTAGAGCTGGATGACCGCTCTACAATTAAACCTGAAGGAGTCATTGAAGACCTGGTAATTTCTGTAGAATCTTGGAATTACCCAGCTGACTTTGTGGTGTTACAAACTAAAACAAAGTTGGGGGGTCGTCCATTAATTCTAGGAAGACCTTGGCTGGCTACAACAGATGCTTTCATCAACTATAGGTCTGGATCAATGACAATATCTAATGGGCAGGAAACCAAACAACTAACTCTTTATCCTCATGCCACACCCATGATTAATAACGATAATTCAATATGGGTAGATTATGAGGATGAGGAAACCCAACCTATTTTAACTGTCAGACAAGCTTTAACTCTCAAAGACTCAACCGAAGATGAACTAATCAGAAACTTTATTTCTGAACCTTCTTCGGTTAGCTCAGAAATACATAATCACCTCACTGCAATCCTAGAATCAGAATCCCAGAACAACCTTGAAACTGAAAATTTACCTCAGATATTAGCTGGCAATCCTTCCAAAAGCATAGCAGTAGAAATCGAACCAAGTAAAACATTAAATATAAATCCTAACCTAACAGATGATAAAAAATAACAGTTAATGAAGCTACTTAAAGAAAATAAAGAGGCATTCGCTTGGGATTATATAGACATGAAAGGGATTTCTCCTGAACTGTGCACTCACCGTATTTATATTAAAGAAGGATCCCGGCCAGTTTGTCAACCCCAAAGAAGAATGAACCCCAATCTAAGGGAAATAGTAAAATAAGAGCTTCAAAAATTGTTAATTGCAGGATTTATATATCCCATATCCGATAGTGAATGGGTTTCTCTGCTAGTAATAGTACCCAAGAAAAATGGGAAATGGCGAGTATGTGTAGACTATAGAGCCCTAAATAAGGCCACCCAGAAGGACCATTTCCCTTTACCATTCATTGATCAGGTATTAGATAACTTAGCTGGTAAGAAGTTCTTTTCCTTTTTGGATGGATTTAGCGGATATAATCAGATAAGGATTGCACCCCAGGACCAGGATAAAACCACTTTTACTAGCCCTTAGGGGACCTTTGCTTACAGGGTTCTCCCATTTGGACTATGTAACGCCCCAACAACATTTCAGAGAGCGGTCATAGGGATCTTTTCTGATATGATAAATGATTCCTTAGAAATTTTTATGGATGACTTTACTCCTTATGGAACAACCTTTGAAGATGCTTTGCAGAACCTTGAAAAAGTACTTAAGCAGTGTATAGAAGCACATCTTGCCTTAAGTACCGAGAAATGCCATATGATGATGAATGAAGGCATTGTATTAGGCCACTTTGTTTCATTATTAGGAATTCAAGTCGATCTTGCAAAAATACAGGTAATTTTGACCCTCCCTATTCCCAAAACCCAGACATAAGTAAGGAGTTTCTTAGGACATGCAGGGTACTATAGAAGATTTATCAAAGATTTTTCTAAGATAGCTTCCCCTCTATTTTTGTTATTAACGAAAAACGCTGAATTTAAGTGGACTGATGACTGTGAAAAATCATTTGATCAGCTTAAATATCAGTTGTCCATAGCTCCCATTTTGAGAGGACCAGATTGGGCACTCCTCTTTCACATATCCTCTGATGCCTCAGACACTGCCATTGGAGCTGTCCTGGGACAGGAAGAAAATGGTCTTCCCTATGCCATTTATTTCATTAGTAAAAACATGACTCCCGCAGAACTTAATTACACGGTCACTGAGAAAGAATTTTCTAGCAGTTATTTATGCTATCAACAAATTTAGGCATTACATCACTGGTTATACTACTTTTGTGCATACCGATCACTCGACCATTAAATACCTAATGAATAAATCAGTTACAAATGCTCGAGTCACTAGATGGTTACTGTTATTACAGGAATTTGATATCACAATTGTAGACAGACCAGGAAAAGAAAATGTAGTTGCTGACTTTCTTTCTCGGTTGAAAACTAATGAAAATATTCCAGTAGATGATTCTTTTCCTGATAAGTATTTATTTGCAATCTCTGCTCACTCACCTTGGTACGCAGATATTGCTAACTACTTAGTTGCAGGAAAATTACCATCACACCTATCGCATAGAGAAAAAAGGAAAATTATTCAGCAGAGCGCTGGGTACAGTTGGATAAGAGGATGTCTATTTCACACAGGACTCGATCAGGAGATCCGGAGATGCATTGGTGAAGATCAGATTTATGATGTACTGAAAGCTTGCCACGATGGACCTTGTGGAGGACATTTCACAGATAAAAGAACAACACACAAAGTCCTCAGGATGGGATATTACTGGCCCTCAATCTTCAAATATGCAAAGAAATATGTCAGGGCCTATGATATCTGCCAAAGAATGGGCCAGCCTAACCACACGGATGAAATGTCACTCAATCCCCACGTAATTCTTGAACCATTTGAAAGATGGGCAATAGATTTTATAGGTCCCATTAACCCTACATATAATCAAAGAATTTACATACTAGTATGTACAGATTACATGACTAAGTGGGCAGAGGCCAAGGCACTTATCAAAGCTAATGAGGAATCAGTATTAACATTTTTATTTTAAGAAATCTTCGTTAGCTATGGGTTGCCTAGGGAGCTAGTCACTGATGGAGGACCTCCTTTTAATTCCCATGGCTTCAAAGACACATTGCAGAAATACCATATTAAGCATAGAATGACCACACCTTATCACCCCCAGTCAAATGGGCAGGTGGAAAGCACCAACAAAGTCATAGAAGCTATTCTGACAAAAACAATAAAGGAAAACAGAAGGGACTGGTTTCAAAAGCTGCTTGAAGCATTTTGGGCTTATAGAACCACTTGGAAGAACACCACAGGCTTTTCACCCTATGAGTTAGTTTTTGGTAAAAATGCAGTTTTCCCTTTGGAGTTTGAAATCAAAACTTTGAGAACCGCTTTAGCTGTTAACCTTGATTTGACTGATGCACAGACAGCCAGGTTGCAACAGCTGCAGGAGCTAGATGAGAAAATATTGGATGCCATCCACCAGACAACCATGATTCAGCAACAAAGAACCAGATGGCATGGCAGAACTATTAAGCAGAAGCAGTTCCAGAAAGGTAACTGGGCTTTACTGTATGACTCCCATTTCGGGAATTTCCAAGGTAAATTGAGAACAAGGTGGCTAGGACCTTATGAAATAGATGCTGTATTTCCAAACGGAACAGTCAGACTTTTAACGATTGATGATAATAGGACACCTCTATTAGTGAATGGATACCGACTCCATTCGTATCAACAGCCTGTTTCTAAGGAGGATTTCAAAGCTGCCTGCATGGAAAAACTACACTATGTTTTTCTGGGGGAATTTGCCTCCCCTCAAGGCACTTAAATTTCTGTTCATTTATTTATTCTTAGATTAGATTTCTGAACTAATAATCCCTGCCAAGGGGCTTCTATGCTACAATTAGTTGTTTTGCAGATCTTACTTTTGGAGGATGGCTGAGAATGAAAATCCTAAAAGGATCACTTTGCAGCTTGGGAACGCTTTTTGGATCATAAGTCAAGCTTACATCATTTTCCTGTTTCTACAACACCATTTGCTGTTAATGTAATATCATTCCCCATTGTTGCAACACCACTTCTCGTCATTCCTCGTTGCTGTAACACCACTTTCCGTCATTCCCCATTGCTGCAACACCACTTTCCGTCAATACAATATCATTCCCCGTTGCCGTAACACCATTTATCACACGGGCTTATGTTCCGGTAAAAGGTCACTTTTCACCAATTCCAGCACTTAATGAATCATCATCCTGATGGGACATATTTCACTGCATTCAAGGGACCAGCCAAGCACTCTAACAAGTACACGTCGTCACTGCTACTCCCCATCAGATCACTTGTGTGGTCATGATTAAAAGTCGTTCAAATTATTATTAAGCCAGAAAAGACAAGTTAAGACTTTTTGCGTGCGATTAAAGGTAAAAAGTAAAGGTACGCATGTTTAAGTGTGAATATTAATTAATAGTTAATACGGAGATGTGATACGACTGCCGAAATCATTATACTGCCAATCAAATCATTCAACCATAGATTTGGGGGGGATTACCAAAATATCACAATTATTCCACAACACGTAATTGCTGCCAACCTTATCCCTCGTGGTAATATCTAAAATTTACTCTGTCGTGGCATATCCTCATTTGTAACGGTTTGCTCTGTTTCAAACTCGGAAACCAGGCTTTGTATCATGTATTGTTTGCTGAAGTAGCAGCTATGGGAGGAAATCTGATTACCCATGAACCTGGCACGACAGCGTTACTAGAACTCTACCCCGAGGTTTATCAAATTTTTCTGCATGCAGGATGGGTAGATTACTTCAGAAGACTTCCAGACTTCAACACACAGCAAGTGTTGGAGTTTGCATGCAATTTGAGAGAGGGATTTTCGACAGTCCAGGGAGTACGTATACCGTTAACAGAGGAAGATGTAGCCCAAGTCTCTGGGCTACCAACCAACGGTATACAATGGTTCAATAGGAAACATCTTATTTTGAATGCGCAGCAAGGCTTCTTTCTACCAGGCGAACACGTAGAAGCTAAAGGCAGAGGGGTCGCTCTTCAGTCACTGCCTCCACCATGGTCAAAGGTCACGGAGTTTGTTAAGCAATACTTAACTTGCGAAGGTCGTTACCAGGTAATTTACCAATATGACTTCGTTTTGTTAAATCATTTGAGGCATCGACAGTTCATAAATATGCCCTATTATCTATTTGGGTTGTCTAAAAAACATGTCACATTATGCTGAAAAAGCAAAGCATCCAGCCCTTTCCCTTAAACACCATAGGTTAGTCCAACTCCTGATAAATAGAGGCTTTTCTCTAAATCAACCACCCCCTGTCATTAACCCTCCCTAGCAAATAGAAGAAGATCCTCAGCAGGAGGAGGAAGTTCCCCAGCAGTCGGAACAAATACCTCAGGAAGTTCCCCAGCAGTCGGAACAAATACCTCAGGAAGTTCCCCAGTAGCCAGAGCAAATCCCTCAAGAAATTCCTCAGCAATTAATAGTAGAAACACCCCTGGAGAGCACCCCATCCCCCAATGAAGCGCAACCATCTACGCTTGTGCTTCACATCTCTACTGATGATTCTGAGGATAATTCTCCCATTGCTTCTCTTAAAAGGAAAAAACAACAACAAAATGAAATTTCACCAAAAAGAAGAAGAACCAGGGCTTCAATCAAAGAAGCTGCTAGTCCTGATAGTTTCCCCAGCCCCAAGGAAAGTGACCGAAAAAGAAAAATTGTTGATTTCCCTGCCTCCTTAAAGAGGTAGAGAAAATGGTTGACCCCAAAAGTTAAATTTACCAACCCTTTGATTTCCACTTCTTCACCTATTATCCTAATACCCTACAGTCCAATTATTCCAGAACAGTCCCCTTCCTCACCCTCTGTGGCTGAGATGCAGAGCGTTGACAGCTTTGTGACAACATTTTCTGAGGCAGTTGATACACAAGAAACAACTGCCGAAAAATCCAAAATAGACACCCAAGATGATATGGGGCAAGTGGCTGCTACACAAGAACCAGCCACTAACCCAACAGGTGATACACAAGAACCACCTGTTGGGGATGCACATGCCCAAATGAACGCGGAACAACAATCCTCTCATCCACCAGAGCCTATAGACACGCAAGCCCCGCTTACCATAGCCTCCTTGCAGGAAGAAATTGAGCATTTAAAATCTCAGATTAAAGATTATCAACAGGAGATAATAATAGTCAAGGAAGCCTACCAGAATGAATATAATCTCCACTTCCTAGCACGGGTAGCAACGGTAATAGAAAAGAGTTAGTATAATGAGTACATATGCAGTGAATGTGGAGAATTATACACTCAAGAAGGATATAAGGTAGTACAGGTCCCAATGAATGAAGCTAATCTGCCACCCCCTGCTGCTACAGAAAACCTGATGTTGTAATCAAAGCTGAACAACCTACTATTACACAAGAACCAACAGGAAAAGCAACCACACAAGAACCAGCAAGAGTTGCCACACAAGAACCAATAGGAGTTGCAGGAATAGAAGAAGCAAAACCCGTTGTTACACAAGAACCAGCAGGTTTTCCAAAAGTTGTAAAAGAAGAAATACAACAGCCTGTTGTCGCACAAGAACCAGCAGGAGCTGCAGGAGCGGAAAAAGAACAGCATGTTGTCACATAAGAATCACCAGGTTTTCCAACAGCTATGGAGGAAGATATGGTACCACCACGGCCCACCCAAACTACTGTAGAATAGAGATCCTTCAAGGAAGCGTATTCACAAATTGAAGTCACTGAACTTCACTGTGTCAAGGAAGCATATGCACAGGCTGGAGTCACCAGACTCCACGGTGTCAAGGATGCCTTTGCACAAACTGAAACTCCTTCTGTCAAAAATGCTCACACGGAGACCTCTAGCTTTCAACATCTAAAGGATACATGGAAAAGAGAATATGAGCTCTCACAAGGAAAGGCATTCCAACAGTAGAAGTCACTCTGGTTCAGTTATGCATATAGAAATTGGGATGCATTGGAACAATCTAGAGCAACATAAAGAAAATAAGGAGGTAAAAGCTAGGCTATCACGTGCTTTTGATCTGCTTCAGAGGGTATTGGCTACAAGAAATCCCTCTTTTAACTATGCAGTATTTTTGAGAGAACGCGTGGCGTTCTTACAAATAAAAGCAATAAGAGATGGAAGACCATACCAAGTTAATACACCTGACCAGTTTATTGCAACATTCAAGGAAGCACCACATAACGATCAAAACCTGCTTTGTGAACTCTATCTTCACAATGAGGCTATGCCTGAAGATAGAGCGATGAATATACTTCCTGTTGCTGGTGATATTCAATTAAGAGCATTTATCTCTTTTCTAGCTAATCAATTAACTTGGAAAAATGCCTACATGTCAGCAGAACATAATGAGAACAACTACCTCCTGTGGATTCGAAATGAACGACACAATCCAGCCACTTTCATTGCACAACATCGGAATTATGTAAGAAGCTACAGGTAGGGGTTTTGCAAGACTGCCAGCATTATGTGAAAACAAAAGGGGCACTGGCTGTTGAAGCAAATAAGTTATTCTGGGAACATTGTCCCAGAGAAAGACAGGAATACCACCCCCTACAATCCCCTTAATCTCCAGGTAGCGATTTCATGCATACCTTTTTATGTTAAATGTATGGAAAACTGTGCGGAGAAATGGATTGGCTACCATTTTCATTTCCCTCTCTTATGGTTACTAGGTCGGAAATACAAAGCTCATTATAAACTAACCAAGAAGGAGGAGGTAGTAGCATGGCAGCAGATACAAAATGTTCAGGGATTCAGAAGTAAGTCGGATAAAGCCTTTTCGAGCTACTCTATCAGCAACTTACACTGTTCATCCCAGTTCTCCAACTCAGATTCAGACTAAACGTTGCATGAGGACATGCAACCCTTTCAGTTGGGGGGGATGTTAGGACACTAAATTGTCTATTTTTGACCCTACATTTTTCTATGATATTACTCTTTTTTTACCTATGAATTGAAACCCTTGATATCATTCTTGAACTCATCACCCCAAGGTATGAAGTAACTCTCCTCATTTGCTATATGATTAATTATTCAACACATATTCATGTTATCTTTACAATTAATCACCTAAGTCACTGACAGTTGATTGGAATTGTTCAAAGTCCACAGAATCATGAGTCACAGTTGCTGCAACACCAGGAACAACAATTGTGCAGTTGCTGCAACACCAAAAGTAGCAACTGACTAAAGTGGGAAATGTCTTAATTCGCAACAGCAACTGTCCAAAGCTGGCAAGACTATACTCGGCCTGATGATGATAAAGCAGGATCAAGTCAATCCAGCCACAGACGCAGGAACATCAGGAACAACACAAAGTATTTTAAGGATGGTTAAGATGCACCGAATCAACAACAATAGTAGAGTAACCGAAGATAGCATGAGGAATCCGAGGAGATAGACGAAGATCATCCATTTTGCAATAACGGAAAGAACTGATTAACCAAGGATGACAAAGATAATATATGGTTGTAACAGTATGATGTAACAGGAATCGATTTCTTATTTTTGTACAAGAGAATTAAACTGTAGAACAATCTATTGTAATATATGTCTCCTCTATAAAGAGGAGACATCTACAATTGAAAAACCAGTGCGTGATACTAAATCATTGTAATGCTGAAGGTCAGAACTTCTGTTGTAATTGAACTCTTGGCAGATGAATAAAGTTTGGTTCTGAGCATTTTAATTTAGTAATTGTGTGCAAGGGAATCTTGTGAGAGGGACAGGGCCCACCTTCTTCACAAGATTCACCCCATTCTTTTCCTGTTAAGTGTGTGTTAATTCTGTATGTGTTAGCCTTGCTTCTGGTATTTTTCTTTTGCTGATACGCTGTTCCTTTAATTGATTGGCACTATGAGAAGTGTGTCACCGGTGAATAGGATTTTGGTGTGTATTGGTGACTGATCACAGAGGCAGGTGCTAGGCGTCCTTATCCTAAGGACAGGGTCCTGGTCCTCTATTACAAACATCCATCATTTTTCCGCAGATTTGTTATCTCTACTTAATTTCATTTCATTTCTGCAATAGTTTAAGACTGCTGTAACACAGAGTAAGTGTTTGATAGGAATTAGATTTGTTTTACTACAGCGTTTAATGCCTTTGAACTTAAAGTACATACAGTACGCAGTCACCTTTGAGATAAAAAGACTTTCCCGGGTTGACAAATTAATGTGGTGCTCAACTGTTAATCAATAACAATTCGAGCGACCAACAATGTCGATGGGACAAGGCTTGTTGGCAGGTGGGCATTAAGGGATCCCACATGAACCAACTCGAGTACAAACATAATGACTTGAAAGATACATGATTTGAAGAACTCAGACAAATTTACAAACTTTATTGAGAACCTTTCCCATCAATTACCTGGTTTTGAAGCAAAGTCCCTATCTAGATGCGCAAGACAAGCTGGTTTTCACAAAAGGACTTATTTTTCTCTTTAATATTTTTATTTATTTATTTACAATACTAAATCTCCTACTACACTAAAGAAAAGGTGTCCTCCTTCAAGTGAAAGAGAACTTCAAGTGAAGCCATGTGCAGATCAGGTACAAAGATATATTCATGCTCAAATTCAACATATAAACTTTAGAAGGTACATGAGCATGAAAAATCAATAGCTTTGAAAGATGTAATACAAAGAGTATTTGAAGATGAGAGTGGTACTTTGATTGGATTGTGATATGAAACCAATGCTCGATGTAATTATGGTGGTATTTGCCCATTTCTTCATTTGGACCACTTTGAAAGTCCTCCTCGGTCATGCCAAGCAAACATGGATAATTGGTCTCTGGAATGCATATAAGGCTTGCTACTGGGCATTGTGAAATTTCTTTGATCTCAAGTTCAGCTAGATGCTCCCCATTAGATTTGGTACATGATTTATCAATATTGTTGGTAGATAGGAAAGAGGAATCAAGGGAGATTTCCAAATCCTCTTCTGGTTGTGGAAAGATAGATAATTTCTTGAATGTGGTGAAGATGAACTCTTCCTGAGAGGTAGATATCCCATCTACTGCTAGGATTTGAGAAAGTACTTCAAGGAACATCCTTTAATCTCTCAATCGTTCTTTGAATTTATCCTGCTATTTTATGATCCTTGTCTCGCAACATGGATTAGAACAAAGGGGTTCTTAGAGCACCCCAAAAATGTTTTATCTTTAAAGAGCTTTGAAATTTTAACATAAATGAGTTAAAAACTAATTGCAATAAAACTCACCAAACTTTCTTATTTGGAAAACCAAACTTTGGAGCAACCCCACAATAATGGATGCGTGGCTCTTTACTCACATCTTACCATACACTCTCCACCCTCTAATTTCCATGCAACTAAGATCATACCAAAAAGTTGTGAAAGAAACTAAGCTCTAATCCCATTAGCACCTCCCCGGCAACAACACCAAAAATGATGTGGCAATTATATGTGTTATAATTCCAACAATAAATTATCAATATTGGGCTTGTAATATTTGAGGCATAAGTGTAGGTAACACGAGATCAAAGAATCTAACATAAATTAGAGTATGAAATCAATTTATTACTTTATTTCTATAAAAGAACACCAATTACTGGTATAAAAGAAATTCTTAAAAGAACACACCATACACTTGCTTGAAAAGAACACCTATGGTAGCAATACTAACTTGAAAGGTCCTACTGAAAGAAACTCATTGCACCTTAATATATGAAAAAAATTCAATTCAAGACTCCTAATCCAAATGAAATCAATCATTCAAAAGAAAGCTCACTCTTCATAATTGAGAAACTCATAATCGAAATCGAAAAGTAAATGAAAGTCAAATCAATCTGCATTAAACTGGTATCTCTACTTGTGCAATTGAATTCACACTTTGACTTGATCTTACAAAGAAATGATTATGCTATAAAAAACAAGAAAGGTTCTAATTGAAAGAATTCTAGAATTTTTAATTTCAAATCTACAAGACGAAGTTTTAAGTACAGAATGATGCTAGATTTCACACAACAAATTTCTTGATGAAATTCACTCTTTGAATGTAAATCCTATGATCTAGATAAGCTAAAGGACTTTTTTCCAATTGTGGTGGGCCCTTTCCACTCATGGGGCAAGCCTACATTAACTCAATAAAAATGAAATTCAAAACATAGTCCTAATACTTACAAAGACTTTAGAAATGAAGCAAAATTCAATTAAGATTCAATTATTATTACAAAAGAGTTTCAATATATTCTTTATTCCTTCCATGCTTCTCTTCCTCTTACAAACTTCAAAATATTCCAATACAAACCATGGTTGAGCCATTTATAAGATTTGCAAGGTGAATTAGTCATTTTCCTCGATGATGGAAAATTGAACAACTTTTAACAAACTAACCCCAAAGATATTGGCATATTTTCCTAACCATGGAGAATTTTCGAAAACTGTTTAGAGGAAACCTAACTTATTATATTTTCAAGAGAAAACCTCTTTCATATTTGTCTCATTCAAATCAATCTCCTCAGAAACTGTGCCCAAGGTTGGTTGTTTGGCTCTTTTTGCAAGATCCAGAACTCTGGAAAAATAGTCATGTTTTATAAAATTGCCTCCAAGACCTACTTATAAATTTTAGAAAAAATTATAATATGGAGAAACGGTTTTGGATATAGATAACTGATTATATGGTTAACAAACCCTTTTTGTCATATTTTCCAGATTCACCTCTAGCTGCACAGAAATCGAGGTCAAACTTGGAAGTTTGGAAACTGTGCACATTTTGAGCAGATTTGTTAATTAGCTCCTAGGGACCCATATGTACGACCTAGTTATAATCCAACACATGGAAAGGTATTAAAAAAGTATTTTGGACAATAACCTCTCAATTTTCCCCAGAAGCATGTCGAAATGTCGAAACCCTAAATTGGATATTTCTGTATTCTACGTGTACCAACTAGTTCAATTGACTTGTGAAGAATTTTGGTGATGGAACCCTGTGACAAATGAACTTAGAAAACCTGGCATTAGTAAATGATGGCAAAATCATCTTTAATGATATAAAATATAAGAAAACTAATGATAATCAACCATGAGGCATAAGATATAAATTGGCAACAAGTGATGGAATTATGGTGTGAAATGAGTGTAATAGTACATGAATATAGGTTAAGAATGGTGGTATTGAATGATGAAAACATGGGCATATTTGAGGCCCAACAAGTGTTGTCCATGTACATCATCATCATTTCCAACATTATATGAAGTGGACAACACCACCTTGACACTAGGCCCAGAGACAGTCCACACGGGACCAACTCCCTTATCAAATGTCTTGTGTTTTGACTTGCTGATATTGCCATGTTTCCTCTTATTTAAGAAGACACATGTGGTTATTTATGCTCTTAAAAATGCAATTCTAATAACATCACAAAAGTAAAATATCTTGGATAATTTTGGTAGTTGAAGGAACGTGGATCAAAATTGGATAGTATCACATTATCACAATTGTCTCTTACAACCTTTGATATGCCTTCCAACACACATAGGTGTTCCTTTGTTCCATGTGATGTAATATATTGTCTTCTTTCTATTGTCATTTCTACCCTCAACACACACTTTTCATTTAATGAACCTTGTATTAAGAACAAATGTGTCATATGATAGTGTTTAAAGGAGATTGAATACATACAATATCATCTGGTAAAACTTCGTAATACCACATTGTGAACTCATAAGGCTAATTGCACAATATAATTCACAATTTATACCTCTGATGACACACCATAGGAATTAGAGGATGAGACCTATTTCTTCATATTGCACTAACACTATGGTTTTTTCCCATTCATTGCATAGTCATACTGTAGTGAAATCGACTTTAACTTCTGCAATATATGATTGTTATTCCCCTTAGTCTTTTGAATGGTTTTAAGTCTCTCATTATTGTACTATTGTTTCCTTTCTTGGTTTTTCATTGTATGGTCATTGTATTGTCGTATCCATTGTTTCCATTGGATTATTGATTATGACTATCTGTAGAAATTCTCACTGTAGATTAAACTGATTATGCAATGTACTAAAGAAAAATAATTAATCTACTTCTACAGTCAAACTTGTGGAAGCTTAATCGATTTTAAGTAAGATCAGCCATAACATATATAATAGAGAAGAAGATTTAATCACACATGAAACACAAAAGAATACTCCGGGGAAAGCCTCAGCTAAAAACCCCGTTATTTGTATTATCATACAAGTGGAAATATCTCACGATTACACAAAGCCTTAGCTCTCAAGCTATCCAGCTATCAGTACAATCCCTCACTACTGCTCATAGACAGAATAGACAACACATATGCCTTCCTTCAGTCTTCCAAGCCTCTTATTTCCTTACGCAGTTTATCCTGGGTCCTCCACCTACCACTTGTGTGATTCTCACCTCACACACTACGCTGACCTCTGTAGTAACTGCGTAATCCTCAAGGAATGAATTCCATCTGCATGCAAGCGATATTCACATGGGAATATTTTAGCAACTAACAGTGCACTATCCCTTCCTTTAATGTCAATTGGGTCTTTGTCTGAACTGACATGCATTAGTTATTTACGAGAGAATATTCAGTTATTTGAATTACACTAGTTGCATGCATGCATGCATTAACTAAATGAACTCACAATCAGTTCCACAAACTGTTTGGAACTAATCTAACTGGACTTAACTCAGTTAAATGAGCTAACTAATTACAAATCAAATACAACTCATCCTTATCTCTTTAATTAAGGGATAACTTCCTCAATCAAAGGGATAATTGTTGCATGTCTTCACAAAGACTTCATGTTTTATTTTCACCAACTAATTAACTCAAGATGAATTAATTAATTATTTTTAAATAGCTGCAGAGACTAAATTTTAATTTTAATTCTCAATTTTAATTTAGGGACTAATTAAAATTGGAATATATCCTGAAATTCTATCTATAGCTATGATAATTTTAGCATTTCTTGTTGCTATTTTCAACACTCCCTCTCAACAAGAAAGGAACTCGAACCTGATCCTGAACCTTTGGAATGTTTTGCATGAAACACTTCTCTCAAGTGTTGTTGCTCCAACAACTCTAGAAACAAAACATATCCAACCTGAATCAGAATGATGCCTCTGTCATCAAAGTCTTTGACTGCTATTGCCTCTGTCGACTGAAAACTATGCACCTCTATGCTCTTCAGTATCTGATTGCTCTAGCCTTTGTCACTTTGATCTCTCACTACATCAATCACACGGATTCCTCCTATTGCATTTGTGTTGCTGCTAGTCGCATCTCCCAGCACTGCATCAACACTCCACCTCCTCTCATCATGTTGCATCGTGCTGCCCATTGTTGAACTACAACTCAATTACTGAGAATTAAGTAATTTATCTTCGAACTAATCTCCTTGTTGGGATAGAAACACCCTCTGATGCTGAAGCTCCCTCTACCACTCCATCTGCATCTGTCTCTACCTACTCAACCATTCCTGCTACTCCTTGTCAAGGCTCCTGTAGCAACATCTAATCAAAGAGGTTGGGTACCTCAAGGTTTCTATCCCTATTTCAGCCTTCACGAGACTATCACTTCACATTGCCCCACCTCACACCTGGAGGTATGGCTACATGTGATCCTTTTGCCTACTTGGCTTGAAATTTCCCCCTACTGGAGGTCTCTGCATGACTAGATTCCTGCACTTGATCTCCTCTCAGTATCTCCAATTATGGCTCCTCCACAATTGTCAGAGACTTCTTCTGGCACTGCATGTTGAGAGGTAACGTACTCTCCCTCTCAACCACCAAGTCTCCAACATTTTCCTTGCTCCTCAAGGCTTTGCATGCATCTTGAAACTTAAGAGCATACAGGTTCTTGACTCCTGAATCAATCTGCTTCACCTGTCTCGTGGTGATGTGTTTAAGGAAAACCTTTCCCTTACTAAAGACAACATCGTAGCCTTTGTCTTCCAACATCACAATTGATACCAAGTTCTTCTTCAATCCAGAAACATACTTCACATCTATCAAGGTAATGAGAGCTCCATGCTCCCTTTGAAGAGCAACCATGCCCACTCCTGGAACATTATACCTTTCATCATTACCCATCTCTATGCGCATCTAGAGGTCTTTCTCCTCCAAGGTACTGAACAAACTCTTATCTCCAGTCATGTGGAATCGGGCTCCACTGTCAAGAAACCAACCACAAACCATCATCGATGAAACGAAGCATGCGATGAGGGTAAAATAAAATTCAAACTGTGAGGCCAGTGCCTCACCATCTAATCCTTTTGAGGATCCCTTCTTGGATTTCTTCAATGGACAATTTGTTGCATAATGGCCCACCTCATGAAAATTAAAGCACCACATTTTAGATTTGTCAAACTTCTTCCCACAATGGGAAGAACTCGATTTGGAATGGGAAGCCTTCCCTTTCCCTTTTTGTGCCTTACTTGCTAAGGCTAGATTTTCTTCATAATCATGCTTTGATGAAGAACCATCTCTGGTGCTTCCCCTGATCTCCTCCTGCATCAGATCTAACCATAGTTATTCCCAATCTTGTAATTTATCTCTTCCATTCACTGAGTCCTAGTAGCTATGCCAGCTCTTAGGAAGACCGAGGAGAACAAGACTCACCATGTCATCATCGGCTGTCTTGATTCCTACACTTCCAAGCTCATCTCTGTAGGTGGTGAGCTTGTTCAGATATGTAGAGATTGTGTCGCCCTTTTCACACTTGATTTTCAGAGGCTTGTCCTGCAGTGCCAGATCCTCTAGTCGTTGTTGTTTTGATATAGATCCTTCAATGTCTTCCACATTGAAAATGGTGTCTCCTTCCCTTGGAGAGTTGAGACAATATGGTCTCGAACTCCCTCCAAAAGAATCATCCTCTCTCTCGCCATACATTTCTTCCATTCCACCAATTCTTGGGCATTAGCTGCTGCTGGCTTGGGGACTTCTTGATCAATGAAGTCCTTAAAACCATTGTCCTCTAATATTGCTTCCATTCTATCCTTCCAGACTATGTAATTCGAGCTACCATCCAGGGCATACTCGAGTCTCAAGCCATTGAATGCCATTAGTGAACTTTGAGATGTGATAAGAAATCGATTATGTACCTACAATCAAGAAATTCAAAACTTCGAACTTCTCCCTTCTTTGTATACTATTCTCTGCTTTGATCACCTTTGCTTTGATACCATGTAGAAATTTCTACAAATCCAGCTTCGATACTATGGAGAAGTTCTCACTCCAGATTAAATTGATTATGCAATGTACTAAAGCAAAATACTTAATCTACTTCTACAATCAAACTTATAGAAGCTTCATCAATTTTGAGCAAGATCAACCAGAACACATATAACAAATAAGAAGATTCAATCACACATGAAAAAAAGAAGAATATTTTGGGGAAAGCCTCAACTAAAAACCTCGCTATTTGTATTATCATACAAGTGGAAATATCTCAGGATTACACAAAGCTTGAGCTCTCAAGCTATCCAACGCTCAGTACAATCCCTCACTGTTTCTCATAGACAGAATAGACAACACATATGCCTTCCTTCAGTGCTCCAAGTATCCTATTTCCTTGTGCAATTTCTCCTGGGTCCTCCAGCTACCACCTCTGTGATTCTCACCTCACACATTGCCCTAACCTTTGTAGTAACTGCGTAATCCTCAAAGAATGAATTCACAAAGACTTCATGTTTGATTTTCACCAAATAATTAACTCAAGATGAATTAACTAATTATTTTTCAAACAACTGGTAAAACTAAATTCGAATTATAATACTCAATTTTAATTATGGGACTCATTAAAATTGGAATATATCCTGAAATTCTATCTAAAGATATTGTATTTTTAGCATTTCTTGTTGCTATTTTCAACACTATCGTATTATCACCTTTTAGGGCACAATGCATCACCATTCAACGCCATATTTGCAAAATGTTTTCACTCTAATGCACTTTATCGTGTATTTGTATTTCATTATTTAATGTGAACATTATATGGTATTCTAAACGTAGTACCTTTGTGCAATGCATCTCTCCTGACATAATTCACAACAAAGATAAAACCTCATGATGGTGATATACCATTACTTTCTTCGAAAATTGTTTTCAGGTCCTTCAACATGATGTATGATAGCAGAGTTGTTGACATAATTTAGCCCCCAATCTGAAGCTTCAATATAATATTTTATCTAATACCACATATGTGTGCCAATACATGATCCTTGCATCATTCAAACTATAGAACTTTAATATAATATCGAAATGGTGCATGTCTCACTAGTCACCAACACATGTAACTCATTTGGCCTAAGTTATCAACACATAGTTGGACAAGTATCTCATCATTTGTTATTGAACCTCCCATTGTATATACCTCCTGGATAAGGGACCCTTTCCAACACGTTGTTTCATTTTCTAATGTCGACACTAGACACTAGCCCAATAGTTACAGACAAGGATTCAAGGATGGTAGTTATAGAATCACAATGTGCTCATGTATGATGGTCCACCCGAATGTGATTCTGGTGCGTTGGTCTTTCTATGCTCATGTGCAATGTCTTCTTATATTGGTTTGACAATAGGTTTTCACGTGACCTTCAAACAATTTTCAATGCTCCTTTTAGCACATTAATGCTGCTTTGAAAATTTAATGAATGGCTTCCCATATCTACATTTGTCATCTCCATTTATTCTATGGGATAATCTTCGTATTTTCTTAAAATGACTCCTTAGAAAGTTTATAATGTTGTCTTATAACTTTTTAAAATGACATATGTCAAATTTCATAATGTAATGTTAGTATATTTTTTTCCCTGCATTCCTCATATATCCCATTGGTTGCATTGTGTGTTGTTTGTATTTATTATCATGTTAACATTCAATCATATATTCATGTTGATTCATTTGTCGAAATCCCAACTGTAATCCACTTCCTCACATATATTCCTTTTGAGTTTAAGTCCAATAACCCTTTAAGAATGCCTTCTTCAATTCATATGCCAAACATGGGGGACTAGATGGTGTACATACCACCTTTTTTTAAGATATTAACCTGCATGTATACATACAATAATCTTAATAAATGAGAAATATGGGAAGCCCTAACAAGCCAATTCCAAAAAACAAGTCTGGAAGGATTCTAGAGAATCTTTGTAATTATTTTGTGCATAACTAATGACAAGGATATTTTCAGTGACTTCTGAAAAAGTGTTATGCCACATGATAAATGAAGCTTTAAAGTCTTCATTTTGTATGCATGAATAAACCATTACCTAAAACAATTTAGCACTTAAGTATATAAGTGGAATGACATGACATGCAAGGATGTGACTGGAAATGCTATAAAATAAAATATTTATGCAAATTAAAGCTTTGAAGATGTATACCAGAAAAGGGGAGTGAAAGCGAAGTATGGTTGTTGATCGAACACCTGTCTAACATTTTAAAGGCATCCCGTGGGGACATAAATCTTATCATGCACAAAATGATACATTGTGCCAAAACAAAATAAGCGAGATAAGGAGTTGATTACTCAAGGAGGATTTTAACATGAAAAAACATTTCCGCCAATGATGATCTATGTTTCGATAATCATAATGAAGGCATTCAAAGCTATGTACATATGTGAAAGATATGTACTCCAAAATTGGATTTAATACAAAAGGTTTGCAAGGAGATGAATTAACCGATCAGAAAAACTATCTAGAGAATTCAAAAAATTATCTTTAAATATTTGAACATTTTTCAAGAATAAGATTACATTCAATGAGACAATGATAAGAAAATAATTAAGTGAGAAAATTTAAATCTGACCTAGTTCGAGGATCTCATCAGGATCATGAGAACTTGAAATAACCATAAGCGGATTTTGAACTGCCTCAACTCCTACAAGTACCTAAAATTTCAAATGTTAGATGATTACATTATGAGAACTAGGCCAGATCATAGATTTTATGTGGATAACTACTATCAATTATCTCAACAAGATCAATATTATTTAGATGGCAATTGTATGCATCATCAATTTGATTAGTTGTTTGAACATCGCCCAATATATTAATCAAATGATAAGATTCTTTTGGTCTTGTATCTAAGGATGTATAAATAAAAAACATTTGATGAATATCCTAATATGAAAGGTTAATTCTATCCAAAGTTGGAGATTGCAAGCCATAGAGTAGATGATTGCAATCCATAGAGTATATGTTCAATGATTGCACTGTTTTCTTCATGTGTGATCTTACAACCTTGCATCAAATTAAAATCAAGTTTATTAGATTGTGAATTTAAATGGCATGACATATTTTTAACATTATTTGAATTATTACACGTGTCATGACATAAGGGGTAGGAAGAAACATATATGAGAAATTCTTCTTTGATCAAATCAAATTCTAGATCTAAAGCTTACAAATCCAAATCTTCTCGAGAAATGAAAATATTGGTCCATGTACATGGGAATTTGTTGCCATATAGTAATGTAGACATTTTCTTCATAATGATGGCAACCCAAGCCTTCAACTTGGTTAATCGATTTAACATCATTTGACTGGTTACCAATATCACAAGATTCTTGATTAATCAAAAATGTAGAAATGCCATCCTGACATAAAGGAATTTGAAAGAGGGAAGAGAGATGGAAAGTTTCTTCATCCTTTTTCTCCTCTACCTCTGAGATGTAACCACCTTGTACTTGATCACCATTTGAACTAGCAAATTGAGAATCAAGAGTATTTGAAGCAAGTGTTGGTGGAACGGATGGATCAAGCCAATTGCAGTACAAATAGCCATGAGGCATAAATGATTGAGGGTGAAAGGTATCCCTTGAAAAATAGATACTTTCGATCAAATAAGATTCAATATTTATACTATGCACATTCATGTTATCTCGAGGAATCAAGGGATCAACCTTCAAATTAGGCTCCATGAAGTTATTGGAACGTTCAAAGATTTCCTAGATAAGATCTTGATCATGGAGAAAAAATGAAGGTGGAAGAAGTGGATCAACAATTTCATTGTCATATTTCTCAATGTGAAGATCAACACAAGATACTACAACTTCATTTGGTATTGAAAAGGGAGCAGGAAAAAGACATAAGGGGTACCAAATTATTCCTCTGAGGGTTAAGGTTCCTCATGACTTAGGAAGGTTGGAAAGACATAATTTTGGATAATATATGTTTGTTTTGTGATTTTAATATTATTGTTATTATAGGATAGCTCACTATTAATAGGAGATTCAAATTCAAATTGTTTCAAAGAGATTTTAACCAAACACCAAAATTTTTTTCCCAATAAATCCCAATCCACATCTCCTTAAGGAAACTCATAACATAGATGAAGAAACCTATTAGCAAAATCCTCTAATGGTTCATAAAGATTCATTCTAAGTTGATTTATCCTTTTATACACATCATGATAATTGTACTCGTCGAAAGCTTCATGAAGCTCCTTAACGAGTTGCTTGAACAAATGAATAGAAGCAACTACTAACGTGTGGCACCATTGCTTGATGTGACCTTCTTGTGCAAGGGTGAACATACTTCAAATGAAATATTTACAATGTATTCCATTAGAATGAAAAAATTGATGAAATTGAAATATATGTCCAAGTACAGTGGTTTCATCCTTGCCATCAAATTTAAACTGTGACAAGTTATGAATTATTTACATATGGATTGTAATATTTACTCTTTTGGAAAAGAAAATCATGATTAAGATTTGGGGGGAATCTATTTCAATATGAAAGATTCAAGCTAGGATCCAGGGGCTCATCTTGTCATATGGACCTCCTTTTAGCAAAAAAAGTGTTGATGATGTTGGATAATCCACCAACACTGAAGGGGTATCCCTAGTATGAAGTCCTAATTAGACCTCACACCATTTGGGATATGAGCCCCATCTAGATACTAGACTAGCTGTCATGGTGTGTGTGTTTTTATCTTGGATATCAAATGGATAGAAAATTGTGAGAATGAATGTAATATGTTAGAAGGTTGAGGATGAGATCAACTCCCCATTGATAGCTTGCGGTACATGATATAAGAATGCAAAAAAAACATCATGAGAAACAACATGCCTTAAGTAAGCATTGAACATTTGAAACTAGTTAAGACATAGATAAATGAAAAGTGTTAGCAATCAACTACAAATTAGTTCACAATCAACTGCTAACATTAAAATTGGATAAAGAGTAAAGATTCAAAGAAAACATCAAAGGAACATGAAAATGAATTAGTTCATAAACATGTAACCTGTGTGTAAACTACATGCATACATAATTGAAATACTAGATAGACAATATAACAACATAGGAATGTATGAGAATAAATGCATGAACAAAAAAGCTTCTCATTAATATTTTCTCCCATTCAAATACATGTACTACATTCTCGTCAAAACCCAATAGTGGGATGAGAACAATTCATATCATGTTCATAACATATTACTAGCTCAAAATACCTCCACCTATAAGTTACTAAGAGTGAATGCTTTCAACTCTTCAAGCATGAAGTGGAAATCTAATTACTAGACTAGCTTAAGTGCTAAAAGTCGTTCTAAAAGAGGCATTAGGTTACATTTATAGAAATGAGGAGGGTGACCTTTCACCTTCCCCTATGAATTTTGGACTCCCTCATGACCTTTCAACTTCCAATTGAATCTTTTTTTCCACTAGGACCTTTAGACTTGCACCATGGCTATAGGGCTTCCCCATTACCTTGGATATTCCTCCTATTGTCCTTTTTCATAATTTCCATAGTTTTCATTAATGATAAAGTAATGTATTTTCAACATGATACTTGGAAATTCAATGCACTTTGGATGTGGTAACTTTGTGATATCTTTGTTGTTCCTATGACTATTCAACGATTGTCAACAACTTTGGTCATGCCTCCACCACATTGCAATTCCAATCTTGTAAAAACGTAATGATAAGTTAGAATATGATACAAACATGATTTAATAAGATAAGAAACAATCATCACAGATAATAATTGACCCATAGAATTAATATTGAGATGCAAAGAAAAATTCATAGCCCTAGGGTGTTAGTATTGAAACTTCTTGGCTCATTCTTCCTTGGTTTTGCTCCTACAAATTGGATAATATCATATTATCATAACTGTCTTTCACAACCTTTGGCATGCATTTGAACACACATAGGTGTTCCTTTGTTCCATATGATGTAATATATCATCTCTCTTCTATTGTCATTGTTGCCCTTGACACACGCGTTGCCTTTAATGAACCTTGTATTAAGAATAAATTTGTTGTATGATAACATTCAAAGGAGTTTGAATATATATAGTATCATTTGGAACACATCCATAATACCACACTATGCACTCGATAAGAATCATTCCATGTAATCATTAGAGATTAGACTTATATATCTATATAACTTATAATAATAAGATATATATACTAATTTTTTATAAAGTTTTGGAAATAATATAAAGTGGAATCATATAAATGACCATAGATCCAGTTGTAAAATCGTGCTCTAAAAAACTTACGAAATTTATAATAAGAGCAACTATCATCAATTTTTTATAATATTATTTATATTATATTAAAAGTTCACAGCACTTAATAAATCAGAAGCTAAGAGGTCATCCTATCTTATATACTCATTCTATAGAATCTTATCTTCTTCATTAAAACTACCAGACCATCTTAATTTTGGACATCTATCAACTTTTTAGAGGGTTCAAATCCTGTTAAAGGCAACCTCATTTTGATGTGAAACTAAGAGATTTGAATCCCCTCGATAGTTGATAGATTACAAAAGTTAAAAATGTGTGTTGGGTTTAATTATAATATTCATGAATTAAGATATTATATTTTATTATCTTTTCTAAGTAATTTAACCAAATCAAAATATTTTATAACAGATAAGTCAAAAAATTACTTTATTTCTTTTTAATTATTTTTAATATTTTACTTTATGAAATTTAACCAAATCAAAATGTTACATAACATAATGTAACCTACAAAACCTTCCATATAAGTTTTAAATAAACATAAACCGACCTAACAAACACTCTTCCATATGGACTGAGCACATCTAAGGTAACATATAGCTACATACATAGGATTGATGTTTTTTGTTGACATGTTAAAAAAAAATCATTTAAGTTTTTAATATGATGTGCATACCATATATTATACGTTGTGTCTAAAAAATAATTATTAAATATTAATTTTTGTGTTTATTAATTAAATTTATATATTAATTTATGCAATATTCCATAAGACAACTTTATTATTCATTTTGATTAGATCATTATATTGTTTTTTATCCAAGTGAATGCATCCAAAGTGGAAAAAGTGGAGGAATCACCTTAGGGGACTATTTTTACTAGGAGGACCTAGTTTGGCAAAACGGAGTCTCAAACGTTTGGGAGTGCTTTCAAGCATCAAATGACAATTTTTGCGGGGTAAAGAAAGTATTTCTTTAGCACTAGACGATTTTATGTTATTATACTCATGTATACCTTTCCAACAATGTAAGAAGTGTGCCAATCAGAGTCCATATGTGAAAGTTATGCCGCTCAAAAGTTGTCCTTCCTATTCTCACGCCTATAATTTGAGAGGATGTCGCATCAACCCCCATTACTCATGGAAAATGGGCTAGTCATGTGGTTATGATGTAAAAGACTCTAGAAGAGTCTATATTGTAAATTTGGTTAAGAGCTTAGGTAGTCAAACTTAACCACTAGTAGGCTATTAGTCTATGTTATAATTGGGCCACTATGAGGAAGATACATTCCATTCTTTCGAGCGTATTTGTTCAATAGCTAAGAGAAGATAGCCAAGAAGAATATAACACATAGAGAGGATCTGTGCACTGTAACAACCCACAAGCCAAATACCATACTTCTTTGTACTCATAATCATATTTTCAGATAGAGAAAGAGAGCAAAGCGACCTCACCTTCCAACTGGGTTTTTTCTCTCGAAAGGGTTTCCCAGAGAAAATATTGTGTCTACTGTGTGTGTCAATTTTTATTTTGACATTCTAATTTCCATTCTCATGCATGCATTATTGACAGTAAAATCTCTAGATCTAGAAATTTAATAAAATTACAATAATGTAAAATTTCATATTTTAAGCATAATATTATTAGATCAATTATGACAAATTATCCAATAAAATATCCACGACAATTTACGAATCATATATATATATATATAAACAAACATTATGTTTTTATATTGTTGTTAACTAAATTTAAATATAATGTCCACTAATGTTATTTTGAAAAGTAAAATGCATATTACAATTTTTTTTATACAAATTACATCATGCAATTTATTATTAAAAATATAATTTAATATAATATATTACATAGGAAATATTTATTATTTTATTCTTTATTGCTTTGATAATTAAGTAAATATAATATTATTATTATTGATTTAATGGATCAATAATGAAATTAAAAATAAATGATTATATTGTTATATTACGATGATAAACTTTATATATATATATAATATATATATATATATATAATATAATTATATATATATATATATAGGTATAGGGCTTTTATATTTTAATTCAATTAAATAATTATTAGGTGGTTGGTAGAGATTTAACCTCTATACAATATTCTAGAATATTCATAGTAGTATAAACAAATCAAAGGTTGAGATTTATTTCCAAATTATTTATGTGTTTTCTTCCTTTTTAATTAAAAGCACTGATTAAAAAATGTCATATGAACCAATATAGGTCCATTTTAAATATGGAGAAAATATGGAGATAATAGCAGCCAAGAGTGATCAAATTTAATCATGCGCAAACTTCTTTTAAAGTGCAATATTCAAAGAAAAAAATTGCATCATTTTCTTCCCATAATAGATCCCAATGAATCTATACTAGTTCTCTCTCTCATACATATATATATCTTTCCATTGTTTAAACCATATTTGTGGATGCTATATAGAATATATAAATTAAACTTGTAAGTTTAAAAAAAATTATTAGACCTAATATCTATATATATATATACCTAAAAATGGAAAAACTATAAGATAATGATGCAGGCTACTCCAAACTTTTTAACAATAAAACTTATATTGTTTTCAAATTCTTTATTAAGAATTCAATGAATTACTTATATCTCTCTTATTATTCTTATTAGGAAGTACTTGATATTTTTTGTTTATATTTTTTATTTTCAATTACTTTTTTTATTTGAACATTGAATATTTTATTCCCCATGAACAAATTAGTAAAAGGAGTAAAAGCTATACTTTTCTCCACTTCTTCTTTTCAAATTTCTGCCATTCACCTTGTGATGGCATGGAAGATATGATAGCTAGTTGATTGTCTTTCCCCATTCTTGGATTTTCTTTTTCTGAATCCGAGCTTTCTGAAGCATGATGGTGCTTGGTACCCCCAAATCTATTGTTTCAAGAAACTTCTCCAGTTGCACTATGGGAATAGGTATGCTTGTGCCAACATCATTTGTATCCTCCTTTTATATATTTTCTGGTATACTCTAATTTCCTTCATTTGAAGGGGGTTCTAGTTCTTCTTCTTTTAGTGGATGAAATTTCCAACCTTTGGGTTGATTTCCTAGTTTCTTCTCCCTTCGTGTCTCTCTCTTTACATTAGGACACATATTTTATAAGTGTCCTATTTGTCGGCATATTTAGCATCTCAATGTTGTGATCCAGGTGGATGTTGGTGGCCACCCACCTATCCCACTTGGACCTCCACAACTCTCTCTTTCAGTGTTTCAGTTTCCTTAATTGTAGCACAATTTACTATTTTCAGCAGTTTTTCGGGTCCTGAACTTTCGGAGCCGTTTTGGGGCCCTAAACGACATTTTTGGGGAAAATCGAGAGCAACATGTGAAATTGACTGATGTTGCTCTTCCCAAAGTTATAGTCCTGGGATAGATATTTATAACAAGCTATTGTGCATGTCAAATAGAGATTGTATGCCAAAGTTACGACCCCAGGAATTTGATGTACCAATTTACCCAAACGAGGCCCATAGTTTGGCGCCTCATCTCCTAGGGTTAGGTTTTTGGATGTTTATGGTTTTCCATTGTTTCTCAAAAATAAATAGGCCTTCGAGCCTCATTGTAACACAGTTCAGAGGCATGTAGCAACCACTTCTCTTCTCAGAGATAAGCTACCATCGCCCTAGTGGTTTATTTCCATTTCTATTTGTAAGCATATTTCAATATTTGTCATTAATGAAATGAAGTATTATTTCCACTCCATCTCTGTATTTACGATTATTTCTGTAATTTGTTTCATTCCTGTTTAAATATGGATCAGTGGTATCAGAGCAATGTGTTTTTTCTCTATTTTCTTTGCATGTCCCTAACGAGGTCGAGATATAAGGAGCTAGGGCTTGATCTGATTGAACCTTTGCAAGATCAGCCTCACAAATCTCGATGGCCTCCCATGGTGGATGAACAAAAAGATGACGAGGCAGGAGATCCTATCAAAATATTGCTCAAAGAAGCCCTTGAGCGATAAAGGAACGTGATGATGGACAACTTTGCCTAGATCCTTCAATGACTACCCAGAGGCGACACGTTGGCTTCCAACAGCTACTCTGGAAATGCCACACCCTTTAAGGTATAAGTTAATTTTGAAATACCCATATTTGAGGGTTAGATAGATGTAGATGTCGTAGATAAATGGTTAAATCTGCTAGAAGGGTATTTTTTTGTTCATGATTGTTGACACCTAATCCTTAGCGATTCGGAGAATTGAATGTGAACAGTCATCAAGAAGATGAATTGAACGATCACATTCATGTATATAATAGATAGCTACCTAATTGAATAAACGAATCAGTTTTTTGGAGTTACTCTTGGCCTGACATGGTATCAGAGTGCAGGTACCAGGTTCTTTTTTTAACCTTGCCTTGTAACTCCTCTGTCCACTGCCTGCCTTCTGCTCCTCTGTCCACTGCCTGACAAAAACACTGTCTGTTTTGGTAACGTTGCCTGACATTTTTATGAAAACAAATTTGAAGCTACATTCCTACATCCCAACTACTTTTCAAAACGCTATATGCACATATCAAATGACTTTTCTCTGAACCTATCCACACATTCATTGGTCGTTTCTACTGAGTTTCATTGTAGCTAACCACATGCTTCTCAATAGGAAATACAGTTGTTGTTTATTCTCACTTTCATAGCAACCCAGCATTCAATCAAACCCCTTCCGAAGCTCAAAAGTGTGTTCCGGAGGCTTCAAAATGTTGTATTTTTCTGTTTTATTGGGATTTGGCTGAGCATCTCGGGTTCCTTCTTGGCCAGAGTTGCATGAATTTTGATTTTGTATCAAGATTTCAAGCTCTACGCATTTTCAAAATTTGCGGTGGATCGTAAGAATCTCACAGTTGAGAGAACGATTAAAGTGCATTTCTTGATCCTTTTGTAAGAGATATTTGAGGCATTAGAAAAATCTTTTGTTTTTTGAGGCAATGCATTTGAGAATTTTTCTTAGCTCTCAGCTTTAATCGGCTCTATCTCATGATATGAAAAACGATCGGAGCCTGAAACGTTGTTTTGAAATGCTGTTGTGCTCCATTGAAATGTTTGAAATTGTTGAATATGTAGAAAGTTTGATAATGCTGTCCTATGGGTTTATATGCTGTTAAATATTAATTCTAACTGTTGTTATATGAAACGCTTCTTCATATTGTGTGCTCATCACCCTCCCGCTGACCTCAATTCGATTCCTATTAATAACATTATTTTGATTTTGGGCGCGTTCTAATTATTATGGAGGAGAATTGGAGTTGCGCAACATCGTTACAGTAGCAACAGTAGTAAAACTGGTAGAAACGCTTTTTTTGAAATCAGTTGTGCTATGGTATGTTATGAGAATGCCTCTAACAGCTGGTATCGTTGATTGTTAAATGCTCAGTTTGGTAAATGTTAAATGCGCAGTTTGAAAAGCTGGTCATTGAAACGCTGTCTGTTTGACATGGTTTCATTTGTATAGACTTTGAAAACTGTAAAGAGATATATTTAAATGGTATAGCAGCAGAGGTTTCTCATACTTTTAGATGCCGAGGATAGCAGCAGAAAATTTGACTATATAGCAGAATAATTTTTTTTTTCATAAGAGCAATTTTTTTTTTTGCCATCAGAAGTATTAGTCTATCAGCAAAAGTTTTTTTTATATCAGCAGAAGTAATCTTTTACAGAAT
>APFE030065378.1:0-22928 GCA_000404065.3 Pinus taeda | reverse complement strand
AATTGTGTGGCTCAGAAACATTCTTGAAGATTTGCAGGTAAAACAAGTACAATCAACTCCACTCATGATTGACAACACCTCTGCAATAAAGTTGGCCAAGAACCCAAAGTTCCATGATCATACAAAGCACATTAATACTAAATATCATCTGATCCGACATCATGTTGAGGCCAAAACAATCCATCTCCGTCATTGTTCCACAAATGAGAAAATTGTAGACATCTTCACGAAAGCGCTTGGAAGAGAAAAACTTGAAAGATTCAGAACGATGCTTGGACTCACTAACATCCCTTCAGATTAAGGGGGGGAATATTGACACCTAATCCTCAGCAATTGGGAGAATTGAATGTGAACAATCATCAAGAAGATGAACTGAACAATCACATTCATGTATATAATAGATAGCTACCTAATTGAATAAACGAATCAGTTTTCTGGAGTTACTCTTGGCCTGACAATGATTTTTTTAGTCAGGAAAATATTATTTTTTCTTTTCTCAAAGCAGCTCCCTATGTCAAGGAATGGTGGGAAACATACTGCAAGCAAAAGGATGAAGGTACAAGCTCACTATTTTCAGCCGCACCCACTTGGAATTCATTCCGAGATGCCATTAAGGAGCAATATTACCCTGTCAAAATCTATGAGGACAAATACATAAAGTGGACCATGCTGCAACAGGGAAGGGACCAAGATCTGTTGGAGTTCACTAACATTTTTCATACCCTTCACACACAGTTGGGTATTAAGGATTCTGAGCTACATTTGGTACTAAAACACCGTGGCTACCTACACAGATACATCCAAGAAGAGATGGAGTTCCTAAACATCTCCTCACTCGGTACAACATACAGATACGCTGTAAAAATCGAGGAGAAGTTTAAACAGAAGAGGTGATACTTTGGATCTGGGAATCTGAAGACCAAAGAACAAAGCCAAGGTGGGGTTACCCAAGGCAACTCGTTGAAGCCATAGGAAAATAACAACACCACGAAGTTGAAGAAGGACACATGAAAGTGGTGTGAGTTCTATAAGGGTCCCACTCATAACACAAGTGAGTGTCAGACCAGGTAGTCGTTGGTGGCTGAGTTGAAGGCTTCCAAATTAGATGCATGTTCCGACCCTGAGTCAGAACCCGACAAAGGGAATGACAAAGGGAAGAAGATCATTGATTTGGAGCCCAGCACGACTGTTGTCACCGCAAAGATCCAGAAAAATGAACTCGAAGATCCAGTGGAGGGGGAGCATCGTTTCCACTCACAGATGTGGGTGAAGGGTTCGCTGCTACAATTCATTGTTGATAGTGGCAGCCAAAAGAACCTCATTTCAGTAGAGGTTGTGAAGCGGTTGGGCCTACCAACTACACTACACCTGCAATTGTACAGTATCGGGTGGCTTCATGAAGGACGGGATCTCCGAGTTCGCCAACAATGCCGCCTTCCCTACAACATCAAACCCTTCATAGATGAGGTATTGTGTGATGTTGCACCTTTGGATGTTTGTGATGTATTATTAGGCTAGCCATACTTATGGAGGCGACATGCTGTGTATGAGTCAAGGCCTCACACTATTATTATTACTTTGGGTAATTCATCATACAGGATACCGAAGGTCACCTTACCTACCGCCACCTCTTTGATCGTTGCTAAGAAAGGTAGAAAGTTCATCTCCCAGACTAGGAAATTCATTTTCTATTTGGTTCGCCCCCAAAGTAAGGGGAAGATCATCACCACATCCATGACCCCCGCAAAGGGTTCCTCCACGCAACAGTAGTAGTAGAGGGATACGGTCATGAAAGAACACAAGAATAACTTCTCCTCACCCACAAGGGTACCACACAAGTTTCAAGTGGGCAACAAAGTCTGGTTTTATCTGCAGAAAGAACGTCTTACAAGAGCCCATTAGAAGCTCAAACCACTCTGACATGGTCCTTACAACATTATCAAGGCTATGGGAAACAATACATTGGAGCACAACATTGCACCATTCCTTTTCTTGCACTGAGTGTTCAATGAATAACACCCTTGACCATACTTCCCACCATTATTGGACACATCAGAGATTGTAGAACTCACCAGGGACCAAGTTTACTAGATGGAGGAACTCAACGCAATGGGGATCATTGTTTCCTAAGGGGGGAAGAATGATCTAGGTGTATGTTGGTGGCCACCCACCTATCTCACTTGGACCCCCACAACTGTCTCTTTCAGTCTTTTAGTTTCCTTAATTGTAGCACAATTTACTATTTTTAGTAGTTTTTCGGGTCCTCAACTTCTGAAGCCGTTTTGAGGCCCTAAATGACGTTTTTTGGGAAAACCAGTAGAAACATGGGTCGTTGACCAATGTTTCTCTCCCCAAAGTTATAGTCCTTGGATAGATATTTCTAACAAGCTATTGTGCGCTTCAAATGGAGACTGTATGCCAAAGTTATGGCCCCGGGAAGTTGATTTACCAATTTACCCAAACGTGGCCCACAATTTGGGTCTTCATCTCCTATGGTTAGGTTTTTGGATGTTTAGGGTTTTCCATTGTTTCTCAACAATAAATAGGCCTTCAAGCCTCATTGTAACACATTTTAGAGGTATGTAGCCACCACATCTCTTCTCATAAATAAGCTACCATCACCCTAGCTAGTTTATTTCCATTTCTATTTGTAAGCATATTTCAGTATTTTACATTAATGAAATGAAGTATTATTTCTGTTGCATCTCTGTATTTACGGTCATCTTTGTAATCTGTTTCATTCCTATTTAAATCCGGATCATGTTGGGCTTTCAAAATCTAGATATTACTTCCAATTCTGTTTTTTGTGTGTTAATTGTATGTGATCCAACAAGCCTTTATTGAGGTCCACCTCCACACACATTCTCACGAAACATTGAATATTCTATTATATACAACATTAAAATATTTTCTTTTAACATTTTTTCTATATATAGATATATGTGAAGTTGATATCCACATAAATTAGTTAACATAGATCATCAAATAGTTTATTTGAATATTTTGTTGGAATATTTTTTAAAAGCATAAGGTTTAAACATTTTACTCACAATTTTTTTTTTAATTTCTAATTATGTTACATGAAATTATATTAAACTAATTAAACATGGATAGCATATTCACTTTAATTTTTTATTATAGGTGACAGTGCATTTCTATTAGATAATATTTTATTTTTATTCTAAGAGGGACATGTGTCCACGACACGTTGAATATGGACAAAATTCCACATGGCCCTTATACTGGGCCATCGAGTGAGCCTCTTGACTCAACAACTATCATATGGAATAACCTATGGTTCTTTTGAGCATGTGATATTGATAAGCCATGGTATTTTTCCATGGTGTTATAATTAAGAATCTCCATGATAAAGTGGGGGTGAATCTTCATGGTTAAGAATCTTGTTACATGTTTTTTTTAATGTATATATGTTTAACTTATATGTTAATTCTTTTTATCATTGAGTATTATTATTATTATGAAACCTAGATGGGGTGACTTAAGAGGAGGAAGGGGCCCAGGTGGATGTGGTTGTCATTGTCCCACTTGGCCAATGGACCCCAGGGTGTGGCAACATGGCCATGAATTTTTTTTTATGTTGATGTGTTATGACATGAGGGAGGCCTTTATGGCTTGTCATACCATGGATATTATGGTATTGGTGTTGGTTGGTTCACATCTAGTTTGTGTGATAATCAATGTCTCACTCATGTGATGGTAATGAGTGATATGACATTACCCATGGTAATCAACATGTGTAGTGTTGTTGAAGAGTGCTTCATAGGGTTGGGCAAGCTTGGAAAACATAAGAGTTGAGGTAGATTCAGGATGGTGGGATACCCAACCTACCTTGGACATGGTTTTGAGCATTAGAAAATTGTCTGCAACATCATAATTCCATCTTATAGAGGAGGTTGCTTCCATCCTTTATCTACCACATCGACTTGGAATTGGTGATCTCTTATTTTTCATAATTTGGTTATGTTTGTTGTATATGATCTTGTGTAGGTTAGACAACACTGGGATAGAACTAAGGCTTGAGATTTCAGCCTTTCTTCATTATTTCTCTATATTTAGACCTTCTCCCCTCTACCCTAGTTGACTTTGATTTTCTTTTCTAGCCTCCCACTACATTTCTTGGCCTGGGGCCTCTAATTTGCCCATTTGTGTCACCTTTATTTCCCTTTGTCGAGATTTTATTTCTTCAAGATTTGTTTTCCATGTGTTCTTGCAATGAGTTTCCTTTTTGGTGTTTTTTGATGGCCGTTATCTTGAGATGTACTAATTTTACTCCCTTAACTCCTATGCAAAACTTCTAGTGTTACCTCTTAGGAGCTCCTTATCGTTGTGGCTTTATCAGGTCTAGCCCTCTACTGACATGGCTCTTCTCCCATCCTATTTTCCTTCTTGAACTTTCCTAACCCCTTTCGAACATTTTTTGTTCCCTTGACCTATCCCCCATGCCTCGTTAGAGGGTGCGGGTTCGCAGGGGTGTTTGTAATACCAGGAGCAGGCCCACATAGGTAATACCTGCATGCATCATCAATTGGAGGAATTTTCATTATGTTACTATGAAATCACGCCATGTCATATTCAATAAGAACTTACACTTGTTGAGTGAGAAGCTTCAACATAAATATATCCCCTATCTAACATAGAGGTTCTCATTGATTGGGAAGATTGGATTTCAGACACAGGACTCATGTGAGGTTGCTTCTATCAATATACACAAACTATGGATATTTATTGGTAGATAATATTTCTTTTGGGCTGCACACTCTTAGTCATACACGAACATTGAGAAAATATTCTCGAGTCCCTTGAGCACTTGTACTTGCACTTGAGGGTCTTAGATCAAAGGATGGAGTGAATTAAACAACATCTCAGTATTTCCCCCCCCGGTGGGGAAAACATCCAAGGTCTCTATGGAGTCCATCCACGTTGTAGTTTTTTATTCAAACCACTCTGCCTAGTTACTTATCATGTCCATGTTTGTTGATACAAGAAGATTCACAAATGTGAGCTTTATTGTCAACATTTCAGAGCCACTATCTTGTACTATTGCCAAGACATGAGAAGATATATAAAGAGTCGATGGTAATAAATAGTGGTTAGGTATGTTCGAGAGACATTTAAAGTCAAACAAGGGAGATGGATATACAATTAATAATATATATATATAAATATATATGAATAGGAATATATATAACTATATAGATGGAGGGAGAATGAGTTATTTATAATGATTAATAAAATATCCATAAGTATATTCTAATTGAATTAAAGGAATAATATTAAATGTGATATATATATATATATATATTAAAGTTGTATAAATAGTGTATTATTCTAAGGATAATGGAATATATGATAAAAAAGAAAACCGAAGTAAGGATGCATTAATGAAAAAGTATAAAGGTTATTAAGGATGGGAAGGGATGAGGAGGGATTGAAACAAGGGAAAGGGAAAGGGAAAGGGAAAGGAAAATGAAGGGAGAGAGGTAGAAGGGGGAACAAAGAGGGGTGAAGAGAACGTAAGAATTAAGTAAATAAGGGAACAAGGGTTAGAATTTACCAAAAATCTATATTAGACTATCATTTACTGTTCATAGTCAACAAGGGAGACCAAGTACTATTAATATCTATGCCATTGTCTCTATTCATGTTGTTAGGGTGCTTTTTTATTTCAAGAGCTTCTCTAATTCTACGCTTGTAATAATGGTCTTCTTTAGAGATGATGTTAGTGTCTTTCAAACAAACATCACTAAGATCATCTCTAAAGAAAACCATTATTACAAGAATAAAATTAGAGAAGTTATTGAAATAAATAAACACCCTAACAATATGAGTAGAGAGAATGGCCTATATATTAATAGTAGTTGGTTTCCCTTACTCACTATGAACCATAGATGATAGTCTAATATAGATTTTTGGTCAATTCTATTATTTACTTATCTCTTATGTTTCCCTCAAGCCTTTTTGTTCCCCCTTGTACCTCTCTCCCTTCTTTTCCCCTTAGCTTTCCCTTGTTTCGATCCCTCTCCATCATTCATAACTCTATATTTTTTCATTAATTTCTTCTTAGGTTTTCTTTTTTATCATATATTCAATTATCCTTAAAATATTACACTATTTATACAACTTTTATATATATATATATATATATATATATATAGATATATCCATTAACTAAAAATCCTCACTTACATATTTTATTAATCATTATATATAACTCATTCTCTCTCCATCTATATAGTTATATATATATCCTATAATAATTACATATAACTATTTATATTAAAAAAATATTAAATATATATGTATTATATAAATTATAAATTATATTTACATACATTTCCATTAATAGGCTTTAAATATCTCTAGAACATATCCACTTTTTATTATCATCCACTATTCATATATGTGCTCATGTCTTGACAATGGACCACAATAGTGGCTCTGATAAAACTCACATTTGTATTTTCTTGCATCAACAAACAACTCCAATCACAACAACTTATAACACTTCAATATCTTTGTTTTATGTTCTCTGTGATGTAGACTCACTCTTTAGTGCAAAGTTTTTTAGGCGGCTTTTTCAAATTTGTTGTGTTTACTTTTTGTTCACCTAGTATTTAGTTAGCCTTCCTCTTCCTTAATTTTTAGATTGGGTTATCTCCTCACTATTAATTTTTTTTTAAATTTAATTAGGTCAATCTAGTGAGAAATTGATTTGAAATATTTTAATTTATTTTCTACTCAATTTTTTTACCTTTTTTTTAAGATTTTTTACTCTTAATAATTTGAAATATATAATAAAATGATTATACCTAATTATTATATATTCATTATTAACTTAATTATACTAATTTACATTAAAATAATATTATATTTTTATTGTAACTTTCCGTTATAATTATATATACTTTTCCTTTATAGGAAAAATTTATGATACAACTTCTTTGACTGTGATGGTTAAATTAGAAAATGCAAAGTGATTCATGTTAAAAGAATACTGCAATCAAGTCAAAAACAATGATTTTATGAATAGAACTACCCAACTAAAATGGACCAACAGAACGCAAATCGACCCATCAAACACGACACTTACCATATGAAACACATACCTACACGCCTTATTGGGATATTTAGATACTCAATCAGTTGTTGCAGAGTTCACGCTGTCATGCCAGAAGCAAGTGGCGGAAGCGGCAGGGGGGCGCCATCTAATAATGATTACTGCTTAAAATGATGACTTCCTACAACTGAAAGCCCATATATCCATGCTACGATCCACAGACAGGAGGGTACAAACTGTAAACAGTAATGCAATTATTCAGAAGAAAGAACAGATATATTAGAAGAGGACAAGTCTATCCAGCCTCAGGAGTTGCCCAGACTACTATTTTTGGCTTGAATTTGGACAATTTTTTTTTAACAAATTATCATGTTTTTGAAAGTGGCAATGTATTCAGCAGCATCAAAAACGTCTAGGTACATAAAATCTTGAAATCTAACAACTTTAACATGGATTTACAAAAATCCGAATTGATCAAGATATAGACAGAATTTTCATAATTTTCAGGGCAAAACAGAGAGTGCAATTAGACTATGGCATTATGAAAAGTGTAAATGGCAAATAAAGATCATATGCCTTTTCAGGTTTGGAATATATATATGTTTAATAATTATTATATTTTATTTTTTGAAAAATACACTAGTATAGTTATATAAATTTATCTATATAAACTAAATAGTTGGGAATGTTTATAGACATTAATCTATAAAATAAAATTATTATTATTAATGATTAAAATATAATAATATATAAATGAGATATATATACATTTAAAAAAATAAGATTCATAATTAGCAAGGCTTACTTCCACTTTATTATGAAGATTCTTAGTATGTAAATAGACTACAATACCATGACTTCTCAATACCACATGGCCGAAAGACCTTCTCACACTTGTTCATATGATATTTTTTTTGTAAAGCTTGGCAAGACCTTTTGTTTTCTATTTATAAAAGACAAGTTTACACCACATAGATGGGATATGTGGCATCAACTTGCCGAGTGGGAAACCAAGTCTCTTTGCCACTTATCCTCATTAGAAGCCATCAAAAAATAATATAGTTTCAGGCGATCAACCCAAACTATATATACACATCTATATCATGATAAGAGTCTAAGTTTATGTCTATCATAAGCATACGTCAGTAAAAACATAAATGTTATCCGCTAAAAACCAAAAATCATTCTCGAACCTCACTATTCCTTCTAATTTTTTGAGGTTGAGTCCACGGGAGCTAGTTCTTTGGCTGAGTCTCCTCGTGTATCTGCCAACTTGATAATACAAGAGATATGCCTTTGAATACGATCTAGATGGATGTCGTGCTTGCACAGCTAGAATTGAATGGCCTATAGATCTTTCTTGTAATTTGGCATGTTGTGGAGGGTCATTGCCATTCACATTGAAAGTTGCTCCATGGCCTTCACTAGAAGGCTCTTTGTGAGCCAATACAAGTATAGAGTCTGTTTAAACTGTGTGAGTCTACCCCTAGTATTCCCTGGGTCCGGGATTACCTCTTGCCACATCTCCATTTCTTCTTCGGAATCTGCCTCCTCCTTTATCTGTTCCTCATAATCTTCTAAAATCTTGTGGATGACTGCATCTATCCCTACCCTATACATTGTTGTTGCTTCATTGATGAGCCTTTCTATTGGCTTCCTCCCATGCCTAGGTTTTGAGGTGCCCGAGTCAGCTGCACAAGACAGCTCCTTCCCCCTTCTTCCTCGTCCTCTTCCACGGGTTGGTCTATCCATATTTTCTATTGTGCGAGCCTATTCACACACAGTTCGCTTTAGTTCACGGAGTGTATGTCCTAGGCATTCCAGGTTGCTATTGCTTCCCCTACCCTCACAATTCTAGCCACACTTGCCTCTGCCCCAGTGCCTCTCTACCCAAGGATTCAATGCTTCTCTCTTCCTGAATTATCAGCGCCACTCACCTGCTAAGCATTAGCTTCTCCACCTTTCTGGTGGTTTAGTTTCTCTCCTCTGCTCTCGGGGGTGTTGCCCTAGTGCCTGTCTCGAGTTTTGCTTATGACACCGCCCACCCATCGAGCCAGGTAACCAATACTCCCATTCTCATAACCTTCTCTCACCACTCTATCTTATCTATCCTCCACTCCTCGCTTCCACTCCCAATTGCCTTCCCTCGCAATGTCTTTTCTACATTCTCCCCTCCATCCCTAGTAATCTGGCTAGCCTTCTTAATTGCAGGTGGTTTCTCAAGGTCCCATCCCCAATGATCTCTCGCAGTGCTCGTTTTTGGCTCGGACCCAATTCCCTTCCCTCCTAGCATGTAGAAGTCTCCCCCACCTATTCCCTAATTCCCCTCCCTGGTCTGTTCTCTCATTCACCCGCCATGGAAATGCATAGAAAGGATTACATTAAACGAGTGAGGCCAGATAACATATCCGATGTGGATGCAAAGATATCTTTGTTGGTCTCTCCCATGGTATGTTGCGTCGTTTCTCCATCTCCCCATAGCAACTCTACTCATCCCACCACCCTGCCTGCCTTCATAATCTGCTTCCTCCATTCTTTGTCCCACCACCCCTCATGTCCTTTCCTTCCTACCTCCGTCACTTCCCTAGCACTGATTGCCACTTCTCGATCACCCTCTATCCATTGTCATGTGGGAGGCCACCAAACCCATCGCCATGAGCATGTGGGATGCGGTGGATAGTACCTGTCCCTTAGTTGGCCTCGCAACCATTTTTGACATATGTCCTCACGCATAGACCGTGATCAGGGGTGTTAGTCCTTACAATCTCCTAGGCTAAAAAGGAAATCGACAAGGGTAACCTCAAACCACTTCATCTCAGTAGCTAGCCCTATTGAGCATGAGAGGGATCTCTCTAAGTCTCTTATCAGTTATATGACTTTAAAGCAAATGAATTTTAGGCTAGATATGTGTATTTGCTTGTTTGTTTGTGAAAATTTGGTTTGTATGGATTTGCTGAACTTAGGGTTTGGAGCCACAAGTAAGTCTAGGTTGTCAGAATGCATGAGCAAACATAAGGAGTTAGATGTTAGAAAGCCATGGTGTAATTTGAGTATTTGTCAGTGTAGTGTAGAGGATATAGTGTGGAAGAAACTAATGAGCATAAATAAACATGATTTCATTAGATTAGGAAGACAATACACATAACTGTGAAAACCAGATAACGGAGCTTGAAAAACAAGAATTCTGAGTATTTTATCATAACACATTCATAGAAAGAATAGATATAACGTAGATAAAGATGTTTATACCATGAGAAAATAGAAAGAATGAAGTACAAGCACCATGAACTCACTGGGCTAGAGTTCCTTGAAAATCACTGCAACCTGTATTTGTATTTGCTGAAAGATGATTACGATGCAAGCCTTCTTCACATAAAGTTCTACCCTTCTTCTCCTGAAGTGAAATGATACATATAGACTCTCCTAGATGACTTTGCAACCTTTAGGAGTCAAATTCCTTGGTTGAGGAACTGACTCCAAGATTCTCTCAACCAACAGGTGAGAGTGAGAAGGTGAAACTCAAACACTTCATGAACAGTTTGTTTAGGAGTTTACTTCTTTTATGAGACCTAATAAACATAAAAAAACAACCTATGATGTACATTTATTCATGCCTACGTCACCTAGCCTCATAAATGGTGCCATTACATAGAGAATCTTGACCTTGACCAAGTCAGACTAGAAACTAGAAATTTTACACAGTGAGATTTTCCAAATAAAAACACAGAAAGTGCAAAAGCGCAACGTCGACTTTGAGCTCACCTTTTGGTGCTTTCCAGGGGTCAAAATTAAAATATGAGAGACTGATCAACTAGCCCTTCAAGTCTAGTTTCCAGAACAATTTAAATTTCAGAATTTGGACGACAGTAAGACCTTCAAAAATCCATTATCCCAAGGTCGCTACAGAAGTGCAGTGCCTATCAAAAAATGGTAAAGAATGCTAGTTTTTTGCCATATTTTTGCCCTTTTCTCCAAAACTAAGCCACCTTCGCAAAATTTGGGCAAATGGGTTTTTAGAGGATGGCAAGACCTTTCCAAAAATGTAGACCTTTCCTCAAATGGAGGCCTTAGGAAAAATCACAGTGCCTTGGCACTGCAATTCTAGAGTAGCTGAATTTCTGAACTTAGACCAAAAATTCTCAAAAAACTCAAAATGCTCAGAATTTGCTCGAAATTGGAGGGAAGGTTTAAAAACCGTTTTCTATAGCTTCATGGATGCTTTAGCAAGCATCTCCAAATTTCCCTCATCCTTTTGATGTTTTTTGGCCTCCTTGAGCTTATTTTCAGGTTGTTTCACTTTGACATTGGCGATCATGTTTTGAGCTTGATAGTGATGCACCATGTGTCTAAGAAATTGATTGTTTCTATTTAACTTCACAAGGAGCTTCTCCAAGTGTTCATTCACCATAATAAGCTAATATTCCTTATCTTGATGAACCTCTAGGGTGATCCTATCTTCTAGGTCAAGATCCTCATTAAGGAGAATTTGTTCTTGTTCCTCTTGCAAATATTTCTTGGGGCCTCTTATCCTTGGTATTTTCCTTTTTCCTCTCACCTCTGATGCTTTAGGCTCACTTTATGTCATGATCTCCTTATCCTTGCTGACTTGTTGCAATAACTTAGTTTTTTCCTTTTCTAGGATCAACTCCTTTGCTTTGAGTTGACTGTCTTCTTGTTCAAGGAATGATATGACATATTTTTCTCTTTCCAAATTGATTGCTAGCTCCTTGATTTGATAGTCCTTATCCTTGTTTGTCTATCGCATGTTTGAAGTCTGATCCTTAGCCTTTGAATCAACCAGTTCAAACTCATCCTCAACTGTGTCTTTCTCTTTTGCTGTTAGTTCATGCTTTGTCGATGAAGAAGGCTTGGCCCCTTTCTCTATGTGAGAAGAAAACACAAGCCTCTGGCCCTTCTTATACACTTTTGTCACCTCAGATTTGGATAGCTGAGTCTTCTCCACTGATTTTCTAGAGGACCCCACCTCCATTTGAATGAAAAGTAAACTGTGAGGTATGAATGGAAATGAAGTGATGTGAAGGTAGATTTTGACAAAATGATAGAGAAGGTTTGCAAAAGGTGGATATCAAATTTGGAACATGATGAAAATGAGTGAAGAAAAAGTGGAAGAGTGATCTGCTTGCAAGGAGGAAAAACAGGGTTTGTAGTGAAAAATGCCTAAAAGCCTCTAGGAATGAGATGGGTTTTACCTTTTGAGGTGTAAAACTTTGTTTTTAGGTGAATTGAATGGTTAGAATGGTTTATTAAACATGTATGTAGGTGTAGGAAACCATTTTACATGTTTTAGAAACCAAAAACTAAAGATGGCCATTTTCACCCTATCATTTCCCATTAAAATTTCACTACAAACCCTAACTTGAAGAATCATTGACATGAGATGAATTTGGAACGAAAAAGAGGGATCATGATGGTGTAATTACTTGTCCCTTGGCTTCAAAGTTAATAAAATTAATCTTGCAAGTGAAAATTTGAGATTTGGGAAACTTTTAAAGGATTTCTGGGCACTCTGTCCTGTGCGCAATGCCAAAACGCAACACAGTTTAGAGAAGCACAGTGCCATCTTCTAAACCACTTTTGGAGGCCTTATATTGCTCAAAATTGAGATCATTATAGCTCATGGGAAAGATCTTGAAGTCTTCTATAATATAGACACCTCAAGCATGTAATTTGGACACTCCATGAGGGAGAAAGATTGATTTTTCCAAGGTCACTCCAAAAACTTAGGTTTCTCTTCAAAATAGAAGCTCCAACTTGCAAAGCACTTTTGGATGTCTTTCAGTAATCCAAATAATGATTTGAAGGTACCATTGGAAATATTAGGATGTCTAATACACAATAGAGTCCTTAAGAACTGCCAACACCTGCTACAAATCCTTGACAAACTGTCTCGAAGTCAAGTTGTCTAGAAGTGCAATAACTCTCCTGTAGCAAGTGTATTTTGGGAATTTCTTTCAAATCATAACACTTGTGCATAAAATTAAGGAGGTTTGTGTTCCTTGGACTATAATTGACAAAAACCTCTTTCACTTTTGTAAAATAAGTCTCCATTTGGTCAGAAACATATTTTGAATCAAACATGTCCCTATGAGGAATGATGAGGCGAGGTAGTGTACTGCAACATTGTCTCATTTGAAATAAAACATTAATGTTACCTTTATTTTTCTTTCCCTATGCTGCTAACTCCCTTTACCTACTTAATCACATGATGGACATAATTTTGGAATGGTATTGTGATGACACATGGAGTGAAACCCTAGACCATGACCTAAAATCAGAAATTTAACCATTTCATGACCAAAGACACTTAAATGAAGATATGATACCTAGAAGAAGACAATGACCATGATGAGTGATGAAGACCATGATTAAGTGAAGGGAGCAGCAGTGACCTAGACACAACAACCAGTGACCAAATTTTTATTTGAAGACTCACTGAAATGACAAAAAATTGACTTGGTACTGTAACAACACCTTGTAAGAGTGTATTTGATCACTGGTGACAAGTTGAACTGACTGACACTAAAATTAGCTCCAACTAGGGATGGTAGCTCCTTGGAGGTGTCAAGAACACCGTAGACCAAGTAGCCTTATCCATTGGGAAATGGAGTCAAAATAAAAAGACTAAACTCAAACTGAAAACTGACTGACTAACCGACTAACTTGACTATAAAAAACATACTGACTGAACTTACTTATGGTATTAGACCATCGAGATCTTAGGGCCTTCACCTCGAGCTTCAAAGCCTGATGATAACCACCCACCTGCTGAAGATGTATATACGATCATGTGTAATGATCCCTCCAATGTAACCAATCTAGCAAGTGGCTACTTACTTGAATTCTGTTTGTACTTTCCTTGAGCAGGTAGAACAAACAAAAGCTAGGGAACTCTGAGTGTCCACTAAATATGTGCTCATGATCCATTAATACAAGAAAATTCATCTTTCCAGATGGCTGCAAAAAATTGACAATAGGGTCTATAATAATCTAGGACATTAGCATATCTTGAAAGTCAGAAGAAATACAAGCACACTCTTCGTTTTCTGAATTTGGAGGAAGACCATCATGTGCAAGTGGCTCTAAAACAACCTCTTCTATATCATTGCTCTCCTCTTTATAATCTTATTATAATGTTTCATGATTATTCTCTTCCATAATTTCATTGTCTGAAACCTTCAAACATGCCAATTTAAAATTATAATTTGCATGAATCTTTCCTTGAAATAGGGTTTCAGAAAATGGATGAGTTGGAGAGACATATGAATGGTGAGTGTCTAGAGCTCCTTGTTCATACATTTCATCAAAAACCTCATCTTGGTCTTCACAAACCTAATCTTGAAATAAAACCTTAGAGAAGGAACAATCTGAAAGAACAAGTGAATGGCTATATTCATACCTCTCATCCAAAAAACAGGGTTTTGGATGCTCATGGAAAACTTTAAATGCAACAACCACTTCAAGTATGTTTGATTCCTCACATGCTTCAAAAGGAAGAATATCAATTTTACTACCACAAGAATCAAGGGAAACAACTTCTTTTTCACTATTTCCTTGCAAAATTAGACGATCATTGTCATTAGATGGTTCACTACCTAAGTTTTCTGTACATGCAATTTTAGAATTCTCTCTTGGACCAATTTCTTCTTGACTATTAGGATGCAGATCTGTTTCATCTTCAAGCAAAGAAGGAGTTGATGTGTGTTTTGAATGATCCTTTGTATAAAAGAAGCTAATCTCTATGATGTTTTGTTGGGAAGAATATTCATAAAGGGCCTCTATGATCTCATAATCTAGACATTCTTCATCACCAAAAGTTTCTTCAAGGTATTGAATGAAGTTTTCATAGGATTCACAACAATCTTCGAACAACAAGAATGAATGATGATACTTTCCATAAAACTCAAAGAATGTTGTGTGAAATTCTTTAAGAGAGAATAAGCTACACGGATTCAATCTTTTATACCGTGATCTTACTTTTCCTTCTAGGGTAGCCATAAACATTTTCATCAAACAATCCTCATGAAACTTAATCCCGAGCTCATGTATAATCCAATGAAATTTGATCAGATGCAGAATAGCCTCATCCTCATTTCCATGTATGAATTTGGGCAAATTAGTTTACCAATCTATGCAAGGAATTCGATTTGGAAAACCAGGAATATGAGCTCGATTCATAGGAGCATACCTTCGAGCAACCAAATCCATCTTGAAAACAATTAATACACCATGAAATTCTTCAAACTACCAGTTTTTGAACAGTGGAGTTGCCATGAAAATTCTAAACTTTTGGATTCTTCAACACTAGAGTCACCAGGTGAAAGATGCACAACCTTTCTTGTGCGTGATCACTGTTCACCATCAACAATCAGATCTAATCCTTATCATTCTTTCCTAGGGAAGATATGATCTTTCGTTCCTCGAAAATGGCACCAAAAATGTTAGTCCTTACAATCTCCTAGGCTGAAAACGAAATCGACAATGGTAACCTCAAACCACTTTAGCTCAGTAGCTAGCCCTACTAAGCATGATAGGGATCTCTCTAAGTCTCTTATCAATGATATGACTTTAAAGCAAATGAATTTTAGGCTAGATATGTGTATTTGTTTGTTTGTTTTTGAAAATTTGGTTTTTAAGGATTTGTTGAACTTAGGGTTTGGAGCCACAAGTAAGTCTAGGCTATGGGAATGTAGGAGCCAACATAATAAGGATCTAGATGTTAGAAAGCCATGGTGTAATTTGATTATTTTTCAGTGTAATATATAGGATATAGTGTGGAAGAAACTAATGAGCATAAATAAACGTGATTTCATTAGCTTAGGAAGACAAAACACATAACTATGACAACCAGATAACAAAGCTTGAAAAACAATAATTCTGAGTATTTTATCACAAGGAATTCATAGAAAGAAAAGATATAATGTAGATAAAGACGTTTAGACCATGAGAAAACAAAGAGAATGAAGTACAGGCACCATGAACTCACTGGGCTAGAGTTCCTTGAAAATAGCTGCAACGTGTATCTGTATTAGCTGAAAGATGATTACAATCCAAGCCTCCTTCACAAAAAGTTCAACCCTTCTTCTCCTAAAGTGAAATGATACATATAGACTCTCCTAGACCACTTTCCTAACTTTAGGAGTCGAATTTCTTGGTGGAGGAACTTACTCCAATATTCTCTCAACCAATAGGTGAGAGTGAGAAGGTGAAACTCAAACACTTCATGAAGAGTTTGTTTAGGAGTTTGCTTCTTTTATGGAGCCTAATAAACATCAAAAGCAACCTATGATGTACATTTATTCATGCCCACATCACCTAGACTTGTAACTAGTGCCATCACATAAAGAATCTTGACTTTGACCAAGTCAGACTAGAAACTAGAAATTTTACAAAGTGAAATTTTGCAAATAAAAACACAGAAAGTGTAGAAGCATAGCGCCGACTTTGAGCTGATTTTTAGGTGCCTTCCAGGGGTCAAAATACAAATCTTAGAGAATGGTCAACTAGACCTTCAAGTCTAGTTTCCAAAATAGTTTGAATTTCAGAATTGGGAGCATGGGAAGACCTTTAAATACCCATTCTCCCAACATCGCTCCAGAAGTACAGGGCCTATCAAAAAATGGTCTAGAATGCTAGTTTCTTGCCACTTTTTTGCCCTTTTCTCCAAAACTAAGCCACCTCTGCAAAATCTGGGCAAATGGGTTTTTAGAGGATGGAAAGAGCTTTCCAAAAATGTATACCTTTCCTCAAATGGAGTCCTTAGGAAAAAACGCAGCACCCTGGAGCAGCTAAATTTATGAAATTAGACCAAAAATTCTCAAAAAACTCAAAATCCTTAGAATTTGCTCAAAATTCGAGGGAAGGTGTAAAAATAGGTTTGTTATAGCTTCATGGATGCTTCAGTAAGAATATGCAAATTTCCCCATCCTTTTGATGTTTTTTGGCCTGCTTGAGCTTATTTTCAAGTTGTTTCACTTTGACATTGGTGATCATGTTTTGAGCTTGATAGTGATGCGCCATGTGTCTGAGTAATTGATTGTTTCTGTTTGCCTTCTCAAGGAGCTTATCCAAGTGTTCATTCACCCTATTAAGCCAATATTCGTTATCTTGATGAACCTCTAGGGCGATCCTATCTTCTAGGTCAAGATCCTCATTAAGCAGAATTTTTTCTTGTTCCTCTTGCAAAGATTTTTTGAGGCCTCTTCTTCTTGTTCTTTTCCTTTTTCCTCTCACCTTTGATGCTTCAGGCTCACTTTACGTCATGATCTGACTTGCTACAATAACTTGGCTTTTTCCTTTTCTAGGATCAACTCCTTTGCTTTGAGTTGATTATCTTCTTGTTCAAGGAATGATATGACATATTTTTCTCTTTCCAAATTGATTGCTAGCTCCTTGATTTGATAGTCCTTATCCCTGTTTATCTATCGCATGTTTGAAGTCTGATCCTAAGTCTCTGAATCAACCAGTTCAAACTCATGCTCAACTGTGTCTCTCCCTTTTGCTGTCATCTCCTGCTTTGTCGATGAAGAAGGCTTGGCCCCTTTCTCTCTATGAGAAGAAAACACAAGCCTCTGGGCCTTATTATACACTTTTGTCACCTCAAGTTTGGATAGCTGAGTCTTCTTCACTGATTTGCTAGAGGACCCCACCTCCATTTGAATGAAAAATAAATTGTGAGGTATGAATGAAAATGAAGTGATGTGAAGGTGGATTTCAAAAAAATGATAGAGGAGGTTTGAAAAGGTGGATATGAAATTTGGAAGCTGATGAAAATGAGTGAAGAAATAATGGAAGATTGATCTGCTTGTAACGAGGAAAAACAAGGTTTGTAATGAAAAATGCCTAAAAGCCTCTAGGAATGAGCTAGGGTTTTACTTTTTAAGAGGTAAAACTTTGTTTTGAGGTGAATTTAATGGTTAAAATGGTTTATTAAACATTTATGTAGGTGTATGAAACCATTTTACATGTTTTAGAAACCAAAAACTAAAGATGGCCATTTTCACCCTATCATTTCCAATGCAAATTTCACTGCAAACCCTAACTTGAAGAATCATTGACATGAGATGAAGAAAATAAAAAGGAGAATAATGATGGTGTAATTACTTGTCCCTCGGCTTAGAGGTAAATAAAATCAAGCTTTCAAGTGAAAAATTGAGATTTGGGAAAGTTTTGAAGGATTTCTGGGCACTCTGTCTTGCGCACAACGCCAAAATGCGGCGCAGTTCACATAAGCACAATGTCATCTTCTAAACCACTTTTGGAGGCCTTAAAATGCTCCCAATTGAGATCTAGATAGCTCGTTGGAAATCTATTGAAGTCTTCTATAATATGGACACCTCAAGCATGTAATTTGGACACTCAATGAGGGAGAAAGATTGATTTTCCCAAGGTCGCTCTAAAAACTCAGGGTTTCTCTGACAAAAGGGAAGCTCAAACTTACAGAGCACTTTTGGATGCCTTTCACTAGTCCAAATCAAGATCTGAAGGTACAATTGGAAAGCTTAGGATGCATGACACACAATAGAGTCCTTAAGAACTGCCAACACCTACTACAAATTCCTGAAAAATGGTCTTGAAGTCAAGCTATCCAAAACTGCATTAACTCTCCTGTAGCAAGTGTATTTTGTGAATTTCTTTCAAATCATAATACTTGTGCATAAAATGAAGGAGGTTTGTGTTCCTTGGACTATAATGGACAAAAACCTCTTTCATTTTTGTAAAATTAGTCTCCATTTTGTCAGAAACATATTTTGAATCAAACATGTCCCTATGAGGAATGATGAGGTGAGGTAGTGTACTACAACATTGTCTTATTTGAAATAAAACATTAACATTACCTTTATTTTTCTTTCCCTAAGCTTCTAACTCCCTTTATCTACTTAATCACATGATGGACTTGCTTTTGGAAACATATGGTATCGTGATGACACATGGAGTGAAATGCTAGATCATGACATAAAATGAGGAATTTAACCATTTCATGATCCAAGACACTTAAATGAAGATATGATACCTAGAAGAAGACAATGACCATGATGAGTGATGAAGACCATGAGTACATGAAGGGAGTAGCAGTGACCTAGACACAACAACCATTGACCAAATTTTTATTTGAAGACTCGCTGAAATGACACAAATTTGACTTGACACCCTAACAACACCTTGTAAGAGCATATTTGATCACTTGTGACAATCTAAACTGACTGAGACTAACAAGGGGTATTGTTATTAGTGTTCTCTATTTTCTGTCCATGTTGTATATCTCATTGTAGTATCTCTTCTAGGGGTTTAACTCGATCGTCCCTAGGTTGCATTGGCCATAATCTTTCCATTGGTTCATGTTGTTGATTGCAATCCCAGTTGGCCAAGAAATCTACTGCTTTGTTCCCCCCCCTTCCTACATGTTTGATTAATAATTATTCGAACTTATGTATGAGTTATCCTATATCCTAGATAAGACAGGCTATCCTCCAGCTTTTTCTCAATTTTTCCAATGGCGTTCAATTGTTAAGTTTCCTCATGGTGTTGACGACCAAACTAGAATCTCTTTCCCCTTCCACTTGTTTGTATCCTAGTCTTACAGCTATTCTCAGAACCTAACCAGTTGCTACAAATTCAACTTCATTGTTACTTGTAATTCCACATGATTCTGCATATATCAGCGACATGTTTTCTTGGTTATCCCAGAATATGCCACCTAGTCTTGTTGTTCCTGGTGTTAGTGTCAGTCTTTACAGCCTTCCTCCAGTGATCAAACATGCTCTTACAAAGTGATTTTGAAGTGTCAAGGTCAAATTTTGTCATTTCAGTGAGTTTTCAAGCAAAATTTGGTCATTAGGCATTAGGTCTAGGGTTTGCTTTAACTCCTTCTAAAGTTGTCCAAATGTCGGTCCATGTCATCATTCAGCTGAGTGTATCATCATTCAGAGGGTTGTCATCATCATATTAGATTCCATTGGGTCATGTTACACCTTGTTCATGCTTCAGTTGTGCCTAGGCAAGCTCATTTCCCTCTCCTAGGGTTTTGAAGGCAATTTCTCTTGGGCGGCCAAATCATCAGCAAAACTCATATCCTGATGTTTCATACACCCTTCCCAATCCTTCATGTACCTATTCAAACACTTCCCATCCCTTAGATCCCGCAAAATTCCTCATTTTTTCACAAACCCTAGTTCTAGCTACAACTTGGCAATTTCTAGGTTGGGCCGTGTTTTGCCCTTTTGGATCCCTTCCCCTCACTCAATCTCTGAGATTCCACTTTCCCCTACTTCCTAACATCCCTTCCCCACTCCCACAAATTCCCCAAGAATTTAGAAGCCCCCTATCCCCTTCATCTCGCTTCATTTCGACAAAATTCCTTGTTTCACACATTGGGACAAGTTTCACTCAAACGATGCTTCAGAGAAATCAAAGATGAATTTTGGGAAAATGAGAGAGGTTTTTGTCCACAACATACCAAAGAAGAAAAACATCTTTCAATTTTTACACAGGTGTCATGGTTTGAGAGAAATGTCAAGCATACCGTTGCCTCAGGAGAATCAAAGACACCTCTGAAGTGACCTTGGGAAAATCAAGTTTTCTCCTAGCTTGGTTGGCCAAATGATTTGATTGATGGGTAAAATGATAACTATAAAAAGCGAGCTTTCTAATGAGCTATCATGAGCTAAATTTGGGGTTGAGGAAGGCATTCAAAAGTTGACTGCAACAACACTCTTCTTTCAGGCAGCCTCATTTGGCACTTTTTGACCAGTCTTGGGAGATTTGATTTTTGACAACTCAAATCAACTCCAAATTGAAAACTTCCACTTGAGTTGGAAATTAGACTCAAAGAAATTTCCAACGAGCTATCCTTCGCCCAATTCCGAGACCGGGAAGGCCTCCAAAAGCCTCCTGAAACAGGGGTGCGACTAGTCGAGTTTGAGGTGCGACCAGTTGGGCAAGTGCGACTAGTCAGAGTTGCTCCCACAGTGCAATTTTTGAACTGGTGCGACCAGTCAGAGAGGTGCAACTAGTCGAGTTTGGGGTGCGACTAGTCAAGCTGAGTTTTCCAGAAACTTGCTAAATCACTCAAATCGCCCTCCCAAACTGCTAAATCGACTAGGTAGGCTCTAAATTCATGAAGGATGCTAATGGATGATGAAATAATGATTTGTGTCATCATGGTCTCATTCAGCTCGTTGTTTCCCATCAGTTGAGTCAGCAGGGCATTCCATGGGCAGACTTCATTTATCATGAGGTCTTTACAGTGCCACCATAGCCACAGCTAGAGCCAGAAGCCATTCATGAGGAGGGAGGTCCATCACGCCAGCCCGAGATTATTGTGCCGACACATGTTGTTTCCCCACCACAGTGTACATATCAGAGAGGTCATAGAACCTTGTTTGCAGCAGCTCGACGAGTATTTTCTCCACAGCAGGTGGAAGGGGTCTCGTCATCATCATCAGATCAGCGAGTGTTATCTCCACACCAGGTGGAAGGGGCCTCGTTGCCGACAGCAGCACAAGTAGCAGAGAGGGGCAAGCAGCCCATGATTGAGGAGAGAGTGTATGGTGTTCCGGTTATTGATCTTGACGCTGATTCTCCTACCACAGAGCTCAGGGATATTATCCAAGAGCAAAGCACCGAGATTCAGTCACTGCAAACAAAATTGTGGATGGCCAAATGGGTAAACACATATTTGGAGCAACGAAACAAACAGCTGGAGGATGAGAAGGAATTGGACGAGCTATGGAGAATTCGAAGTGACCGAGTCATCAACCGTAGGAGGCCCGGTGATTTGCTGCCCAAAGAGAGAGAATCCATGCTTATCTAAGTCAACACACACTTAGAAGGGCTGTTGGCTAAGGCCAATCGGAAAAACAACTTGCTAAGAAACATGAAAAATCATTACTGGGCAAGAATGCATGTTTGCAAGGCGAAGATGAAAATTCTTCAAAGAAGGTTGACCAAGGCTCCCAAAAGAAGGAAGAAGACCAACCCGCTCAGTATCTTGGCCCAAGCTTCTCTTACTCATCACAGTACTCATTATCTTCCTTCTAGCAGCAAACCCAAGAGATTTTGAGAATTTTGAGGCATTTTTGGCATTTTGGGGAATTTAACAGGTTTTGGCCATTCTACCGGTCTCACCCCGTACGAGACCGGTAGTCGATACAGCTTGGAATGGGGAAAACTTTATATGGTTGGATTTTTCATGCAAAAGTACACTTGCCTATGGAAGGATTTCAAATTTTTGTGGAGATTTGGGCACCCAAAAGCTCAAAATACAGCCAAATTTTGACTTTCTGCCCCCTTTTTGAGTTACAGAAAGCAATCTTGGGAGATTTGATTTTTGAGGGGTCAAATCAACTCCAAATTCAGAAATTCCAGTTGGGTTGGAATGTAGACTTCTAGACCTTTCCAATGAGCTATCCTGCATCTGATTTGGACTCCGGGAAGGCCTTCAAACAACGCTGCCAAAAGGTGCGACCGGTAGAGCCAGAGGTGCGACCGGTAGAGCAAAATTTGCCTATTTTTGACCAGTTCGGCCAGTTGAGCACAGTTTTCACTTGGATTGACCATTTGGGCATGTAATTGATGGATTTTTGTGTAACTTTCATGGCATTAGATACTTTTACTCTTCCTTACCTCTTCTAGAAGCTTCTTTGATGTAAATAGTGAATATTTAATGCATGGATAGGCTTCCTAAGTTTTAGAGGCAAGTTGTTGAGCTGGCCTATTATCTAGTGATTGATTTAGAATTTGTTGTAACAGCTCCTAGGAAGCTGAGCTCGACCCCTAGAGGTGGGGAAAGGAGTTAGATCTTCTATATTATGCCTTCTCTTCTTCATTTTCA
>APFE030065376.1:54096-64947 GCA_000404065.3 Pinus taeda | reverse complement strand
AGCATTTTCAGTTTCCTTAATTATAGCACAACTTACTATTTTTAGCAGTTTTTCGGGTCCTGAACTTCTGGAGCCGTTTTGAGGCCCTAAACGACGTTTTTTTTGGGAAGCCAGGGGCAACATGGGTCCATGCTATGGACCATGTTGCCCATTCCAATAATGGTAGTTCTCAGATAGATCTTTCTAACAAGCTATCATACGCATCAAACGGAGATCGTATGCCAAAGTTACGACCCCGGGAAATTGATGTACCAATTTACCCAAAATGGGGCCCAAAATTTGGCGTTTCATCTTCTAGGGGTAGGTTTTGGAATGTGAAGGGTTTTCCATTGTTTCTCAACAATAAATAGGCCTTCGAGCCTCATTGTAACACAAGTTAGGAATAGTTCAGAGGCATGTAGCGACCACATCTCTTCTTAGAGATAAGCTACCATCGCCCTAGCTGGTTTATTTCCATTTCTAGTTGTAAGCATATTTCGGTATTTCCCATTAATGAAATGAAGTATTATTTCCACTGCATCTTTGTGTATATGGTTACCTCTGTATTTTATTACGTTCCTATTTAAATTTGGATCAACAATAGTCATGGTATTTTGACAAGGATGTTTCCTTCATAACATTCCATGTTGAAATGGAAGCGGGACCTAATCCCATGAACCATCTCAAGGCTACTCCTTTTAAGGTAGCAAGGAATAGCTTTAACTTCTGAGAATCTGTTGTATAATCATAACTACTACACAAGACATAAAAATCAAATCGAAATGTATCTGGATCTTCCATGGTCATCCCGTGAAAGGATGGTAAGGATGATAGAGGAATATTCTTCATAGGAGCTTCACCCCTTAGATTCCCAATTGGGAACTCAAAGGTGGTCGTAGTGGTGTATGTTTTAGCATTGTTATCATTGTTGTCCTCCATGATTAATTCTTCTAACCTTTTCTATAGCAGACGTTCTTCCAGTTGTGTTTGTGATGGCCCTGCAGACGTGATTAATGCCTCAGATACTCTTGGGGTTGGTTGTTTCACTACACTACCTATATCTGGATATTGATAAGTCACTAAGTGCTTGTCCATCTCGAGTGTCTGATGTTCCCCATTAGTTTCCCCTTGAACCTCGGTCCTTAAATTTTGGCTACTAATTTCCCCTTCTCGCTCATAAATCAATTCCTTGATCTTGGAGGTATGAGTGTTGGCCTTAGAATGATATGGTCCTGAGATGGAGGGATTGGATGTTTCTGCTTTCACTATGGGAGTAACAGCCTTTTATATCCCTATTTTCCTTGCATTCCTTTAAGAGCTGGACTGTTATTTTTCCACCTTGGAGATTAATTCCTATAGAAATGTCTTCCTTCCCAAATCTTCACCCTTTGTTTCCTTTTTACGACCCATCGTTCCTATGACTTATCAGAGTGGGGGTGATTGTAAGTCCTAAAAAGTGCACACATGGACCCTATGTGTATCAAACTCTAAGTATCTTAGCCTTCAACAGTGGTGAGCCCACCCAGATATGTTAGAGCGATGCGCAAGTTCTTACCTCTCATCTTACTGCCCAACAACTGAAGCGTTGAAGACACACTAATCAAAGCATCAAAATGTCCTAAGTGTCTTAGTGATCACAATGGTGAGCTCGCTTAGGTACGTAAGAGCGACACACAAGTTCTTATCTCTTGTCTTACCGCCCAGCAACTGTGGACTATGAGCACTCTATATTAAACAAATGACTTGGTTGACCATATTGTCAACTTGCCATCCCCACTAACAGCACCAAAATGTAGTGTTGTTTTAATCAACCTTAATTGACTCAGACTACAACATTAATTGTCAACCTAGGGTAGGTCTTTCTATTTCAATGGAGTTCGTACTGTATGTGTTGATACACTCCAGCCAAGCATAAGAAAGTGTAGAAAAACTGTAAAATATGTCATTGATCTAAGTTGTTGAATTGAACCATGCATGCAGATATAAAAACACTCTGCACAATTAAATCACAACTTGCAGCTATTGAAGTAAAATCATGTCACACAGTAACTAACATCTATTCCATCTAGTTACTATTCCTCTATTGATTGACTCTGTGTAACAACATAAAATAGATAGAAACAACAGTGAATGCAATCCACAATTTGTACAGCAATAGCGAGAAACCATAAATCAATGAACTAAATCTGAATGTACACTACCTAATTCATTGCAATCCCTGTCAAAGAGGAGGGCCCTTCCTCCTCATCAGGGTGCGAGAAGAACACAAAAAGTGATTAAGGAATTAGTTGAAAAGCAATAACAACATCACCGTGCCAATTGATATTAAAATAAGTTTAGAAATTATAGAAACTGAGTAAATTTACTCCTCTATATGCCTCCTTTGATACATAAAAAGTCGAGTCTTTTATAACTATTACATCTCGAAAATTAGAAAACAGATCAGTCATGAGAATCTTTGATTTTCATGTTGATCCAAAAATAAAGAAGCTGCAACCTACTACTAAATAAATATACATTAGTTACAACTGCTTGAGTCTTGTTGCCTCAAAAATAAACAATCCTAATGCCAACAATTGTTATGTGGAATAGTACCCACATTTCCAGCTTCGGTGCAACAATATTGAGCAAATGGTGGTTCGGGATGACACAACATAACTGATGATAGCATTGTTGGCGTAACGGTGGATCCACGCGAGGTGTAACAACACCCGACGTGTAATAGCACAGATGTGTAGCAGCAATCTATAACAAAAGCCACCTGTAACAGCAGCGATTTGTAACAACACCTAGTATGTAGCAACAATATGTAACAACACTCGGGGTGTAACAAAAAATTGTTCTACCCTTTCCCAGAGTTAACTCCTGCTGCCTGTCTACTTCCGTGAGCCAAAACATGCTCCTTCAATGCTCGTCCAATTAGCCACAAAAAAAGGAATAAAGCCTCGTATTTATTCGGTAAAATACAGCAAATTAACATGACATTAAAATGGATTAAAAAGGTATGAAAATAGGGAGTTTGGTCATATAAGGGCACAAGTCTGGAGGATAGAAAGGTCAAAACAAGGGAAAGAAGGTGCACAAAATGGGTGAAAAACCACACCCAACAACAACCATGGAAGATTCATATTGAGCCCTAAGAAGAATAATCATGATCATCATCTCTATCACTAAACAAAATTGAATCATTGTCATTACCGATATCTCAAATATAACTCAAAATAATATCATTACAGCTTATACATTCAGATTTGTTGTTCTTCTTCACAGGTGGTTCATGTGGAGCTTCCCTCTCTTTTTGTTTCTCTTCTCAAATTCTCCATCACTATTGTTTTTTATGGCTCCATATAGGATTCACAAGCTATCCTAAATTTCCTTTGCAGATTTTAAATCTCCAATTTTCTCTAAATTTACACTATAGAGATTTTCGAAAATAATTTGCCTTGCTTGAGAATTTTTTTTTTTTTGTATTTTAGATGCAGGCAAATCTCCATCATTTCCTTCACAAACCAAACTCCAAATGTTAGAACCACAAAGAAATAATTCATTTTTCACAATTTCTTTCCATTCTATGAAATTAGCAACAGTAATAACCATTATCTTTGGAGAGCTCATTTCGAAACAAAAAAAATATGCAATTTTTTGTGCAAATCTCTGAGCTCCACTCTCCAGCGATCAAGTTGGACCTAAGATCCCCTCTATGATACCAATTGTTGGAAACTTTATAACTACTGAGGCGGGGGTGAATCATTAGTGTGGCAATTTTAATCTTTTTCTGTAATTACTTAATCTTTTATACCATGCCCAAAATGAAACACAAAACCATAAATGAGAGAACCAAATGTAAACATGCAACCATAAAAATAATCAACACAAATGAAACAAGTTTTTCTCATGGAAAACCCATCTCGAAAAAAAAAAAAAAACCACCCTACTACTGCTACGCTACTCAATTATTTTATTAATTGTTGAAGAAACTATACCTGGATCAACTCACTCCTATGAGTCAGAAGACTCACCTTCTTTCACGGAATTTTGGTCCTTTCACAAAGCAACCTACTTCTCTCTTGGATCTATGAACTACCATCCGTTGAAGGCCAACACGATCAATGATCCTCGCGCAACTACCATTGGACTATCCAACTCCTATTGGACGGAGAAAACTCTTCCTTCTACTGAATTCACCAAGACACTGTCTACTCGAAGCCTCCATGCCTTCACTTCCTCCATGCAGGCCTCGTTTCATATATTTTCATACTAGGCTCCTAAAACTTGCTTAACGTGAGCACTGCAACAACCTCGCATCAAAGCTCAATAAATATTAATTTGTTGCACTAGCTTCCATCAAAAACTCCTCAACAGTTGGAAAAAAATATCCTCAAACTCTACTCAAATCAACACCTCAAAATCTCACACAATCCATAATCATAAGGTATACCACTACACCATATATTTTCTTTATGTAATACAAGGTCGTCAGCCTCGTTTTATGCCTTTTCCTAATTCCTATATACACTTTATTTTGTGTATATTCTCTCTTCTTCTTTTTTTCTTTTTTTTTTGCATTAGTTTTCCAATAATTATGTTTAACATGCAATGCACTCAATTGAGATTACTCTTTTATTAAGGTTCAAAATTTTATTTACTACTAATTTTTCTCCTTAACTAGATTCATGGTCAACATCCTGTATGTGTGAGGAGGTAGTTTATACCAATCCACTGATTACTTTCCAACTTTATCTCATGGAATAATTAAGAATTATTCACCTTGGCACCAATAGTATCCTTTACCCCATTTAATACCTGTCTCTACTCTCAACAATCTATATTAGAATTTTAACTTAAACATCTTTATGATTATTAATCTTATGAATTATGTGTAAAAACATAATTTTCCAAATTAACAAAAGGATCTTGCATCTGGAAAGTAATTATGATGTAGATTATCCAAACTTTTTAGGGTGATTTCACATACAACACTCCCACACACCTCTAGTATAAGAAATTTCATTTGACTAGTTTACTCCTATACACGTCTTCTAATGCGTTTGTGCATATGCTTCCTCATCGTTCGACATCATGAACTTTCCTCACTATACAATAGTGATGAGATATAATCTACTTAATTATCATTTTTTATTAAATAAATCTTCTAAAAATTTGTTTGTTGCCATAATCATCCAATATATTAGTTCTTGTAGGTTAAGGTGGCCCCAACAATACATCAACTAATATTTAGATAACGTTTTTCACATAATGGAATTACTTAGGTGTTCCCATGATAGGATTTTTCACTTTTTTTCTGTGAAACATAACAAATTCTTGTTGTTATTTTCCCTTAAATAGGCCATGATGTTGAACCCTTCATCTCTTATACCACTTGTAAAGTCTCCACTAACTTCAAATTACCCATAGAAAAAAAAATGTTTTTACTTTACCCTAGAATTGATTTATTATTAATATTTCAAGATCAATGTGGATTAAATCTTCTCATGTGCAACCACACCAAAACAATTCAAGCGATATATCTATATATAGATATATACATATACATATTAAATTTATTTATTTTTACATATTAATTTATTTTTTTTGGAACTGGATCCAAGTTAGTTACATTTATATATTCATCATTTCATAGGGTACAAGATACTCTTTGGGTTTATCTCCATTTCATTGTTGAAAGTATGATCCTTACTAATCTTCATCTATATTGTTAGAATCAAAGTTTGTGCACCAGTGGTGGTATGATTTTCTTTTGGAATTGCGTAATTATTTATAAGATTAATATAATACCTCTCTCATGGTATAGTTTGGGACTTCGATTGCTGATGGATTATGCTATAGTTCACATGCAATTTTTTTGGAACATTCTCGACATCTAGTTGTTGAATTATAGATGTTACAAAGGTACTATGGTCCTTGGACTATGATTTGGTTGATCCAACGACATAGGATATAGGGTTTAGATCCAACGGTGTTGGTGAGAGGAGAAGTTATGAAATACCTCCCTCCCTTCCACACAACCCTAGCTCATTTGAAACCTCACTTTCATGAAGAAAATCACTTTGCAATTATGAGTATGCCCTTCCAAGCTGTTCTCGGTCTTTACACTGCCAGGTGTGATTTTTACCATTATAGTATTCTTTGATCTTTAGCATTACTGCATGCACTTATGGGTTCTTTTATTATTGTAGATCGAAACCCTTACCATATTCTTTGTTCAAATTATTCTTTTGTGTGGAGGGTAACCGACTGTAAACCTCAACACAGGTCTAGCACCATGGCATAACTAGTCGTAATTTCAGCTCTTTATGAATCTTTCTCATGGCGAATACTAACAATATTTATACCTTCCTTCTTTTCTTATATTAATGTCAAAATGAGTTTTTAATGCATAGGGTTCTGAAGGGATGAGTTTCATTCATCACCACTCACAGGTAATTCTACAACTATTTTCACTTATTACAACTATATAATTCTCTATACGACAGTCTCTATTGTCAATAGCAGGTTTCCATCCTCCTAGCATATGTTATTCCAGTGTTTGGAATATGCAAAGCTTATAACTTCATCCTCGGTTCTTATTTTTGCAGGATGGTGCTATAACAACCAATTCCTTATCCAGGTGCTTGGATTTTATGTTGGTTAGTTAGATGGTTAGTTACTATAGTTTTTACGGCCCCTAGAACTTCTAAAGATTACAGTCATGTTAATGTTTGTCTAGTGTGTATATATATATATATATATATTATAATATATATAATATATATATATATTAGATAGCAAGCGGTTTGTAAAGGAACTCTAGTTCTTGTCAATTTTGACTTATAACTATTTTGTTGTAAGAATGACATAACATGACTTCTCGTTGTAACTGGAAATACTATTTTCTTTGAAATTTGTATATCTTTTGTTAAGGAATTGGGATTGGGCCCATAAACCCTAGTTGACAACTTATAATGAGGGTTTGTGGACTATTTAATTTTTTCCATTACCAGTTAATTAAATTGTATCTTTTATTTCTTCAGAAGTTGCTAAATCATACTCCATCAAAAGTTAATATTGCTCTTCATCTGTATCTTTCTTTCAAGTATTTTTTTTAAGATTGTGGAAGTAGTAATTATATTTGGGCTATATTAATTATACATGTGGTCTTATACAAACTTTTCATAACAGGTCCATATCAATTCTCATATTTCAATGATTCGATGTATCTTATGATATTTGTTTTTATCTTACAATATTGACTATTATATGGTGATTTATAAGAGTTTTCATTAGCCATAATCAAGCATATTGTTCTTAATTGGTTGTAATTACTAATTGCAAGTAGTTCACAATAATTATTTATCAATTTTACAGAGATTATATTCATGCCCAATCCTTTTTCTTATTTAAATAGGGTTAATAGGGACTGTTCTAGGCTAGCTGGTCCAAGCTAACTTCGGCCTGGAACTAACCTGTATACAGTTTTAATTTTTAAGGCAATAGGATATATGCTACACTAACTAGCCCAAGTCAGTTCTGGTCTTGGAACTAACTCTTTTGCATAGGTACAATTTACTCAAACTATAACAGAATATAAAGTTATTTGTTTCCTTACGAACCTTAAATAATGTAACTTACATAACATTATTTCTTAAATTTTCCACTGCGCAATCATATAGAAACCATTTAGAAATCAAGTAGAAAGTAAATAACATTTTAGAATAGTAAGTTCCACTTATATGTTTTTGTTCTTTTCAATTAGATAATCCAACCAGAAAACTTCAGGAATTAGAATGCTCCTCCCAATCGTGAGTATCAGTACCTCCACTAAAACTTCCGTCGAGTCAACTTCATATCCAGAACAATTTCAAATCAGTAACCTTCATAGGTTCACCCAAGACCACCTGATCCCAACCAACTTGAGTCTAGGGTTTCAGATAAAGTTCCATTGGCCAACCAACTCAAGAACTTTATATCTTGCAGCGTCCTTCCTCCCTCTATAACAACATTTTAGAGGTTCACTTTTACATTCTCACTCCTCAAAGTTGCCTCATTTAATGTCTATTCCCTCTTGGCTACCTTTTGTTGGAAATAATACTGAGAGGCGGGGGTGAATCAGTATTAGCGAATCAATAATCTTTTCATTTCCTTTATCAGATTCATATACGCTACTTCAGTTAATGATACCCGTGTGTATATGCAACTGTGATTAATGCAACTAGCGTATATATAGTAAACTTATGATTCAGTTAGTTGATCTTCAATGAGTGCATCAGAACATTATTAACCATATGAACAGTAAACAAGTGCATTAAAACAGAACAAATCATCACACATAAGAAGCACACATGAACACCATGATATAAGGTGGAAACCCAATGTGGGTGAAAACCACCTGCTGCAATTCGTCTCTATCTTCTTTTAATAATAAACTTCTTTTTACAATGGTTTTGTACTAGTGTAGTCTTATACCAGTATGCAGGCTTATACCTGCAGAAGGTTACAACCTTCTCTCGTTCTCCAGACTCTCCTGGAAGGGAGCTACAACCCTCTTAGCTCTTATACTAGCTGATGTACTAGTACGTAGGTGCTGGCCTACAGAAGACAACCTTCTCTTTTCTTCCAAGGACCATGTTTCATAAATTTTCAGACTGGATCCACAGATACAAAACAATCACCACTGCAATACAATCATCAACTATACATGCATCATCAATCTCTAAATCACCCAATACTAAATCACTGAAACCATGTCATCAAAACACAGTTACCAGAACACAGACCAAAGCCCAGAACTCTGCAACAGCCACTAGAACCAACAGCAACCTGAAATATCAACTCTCATAATGTATACGCTACTTGACTGTGTCAAAACAGCATGTACACGCACTTTCACCAGAGAGAACCCGCATACAGATCTGAAGATAATTACTTATACCTTCGCTGCAATTACCAACTTTATCAACCGCATAGGAGCCTCTTTGATTCAGATCAAGCCAAGCATTACAAACACATAACCAGTATACTAGATCTCACACTTAATCAGATATTCATCACACACATGTCTCTTGGCCTAATGATCTTCTCCATATATAGGTTTAGGCCTCTCTCAATACCATGGTCCAAAACCATGTAGAACCAATACCTTGGACCCAATACCTGGGGTCAACACTTCGGACCAAATACCATGGACCAATACCAAAATACCATGGACCAAATACCACGGACCAAAACATAGTTTTCCAACATGTACGTGCCTTTCCTCCTGCGAACCTGTGTGTGTACGTATATGCGCCTTTTGTTCTGCTCACCCGCGTGTATAAGCAATTTCATTAAGGTTAACCTGTGTATACCTCTCTCTTGACCTAGTGTACTATGATCTGTCATCTGATTGAGTTCCCACCAAGGACAACACCTGTATCATACCTCTGAGTGAGCTGCCATCAAGGACAACACCTATATCATAATGCCAACACCTTTTTCCCATATGAGATGTTTTATCTCTAGGGAGAAGAGTTTGGGCAGGAAACTACCTCTGTCTATAACTATCTTCAATAGTTTTGGAATATGAAACTCACTACAACATTACTGTCCTCGTAAAAAAAAAACTGTAAGCTTGGTAGCACTCTAATTTCAAGTTTACATGTCCATTATTCACCCCGTTATGGGGGGAGGATAGCGTAAGATTCTAGCCCAAGATCTCAAGTTCGGTGACACTTCATTCCACAACCATCGCCACTTGAGCTACCCCAGGCAGACACTTTCCCCATAATTTTATGGTTGAATATTCTTTTTTAATAAAATTAAAACATTTTTGTTCATAACTTATTCCCTTCTGAGCTTTTAACATGGTCCATAGTATGGCACATAACTCTATCGAGTAACTCACGTGTTTACACATTACCAAAGGGTATTGCACTTAAACTATGAAATCCACATATAAACTAATTTCCTTAAAACTACTATAAAATAAAGAAAACTCAACTCAATGTTATATATGATAGAATTGGCGTTTTGATCTTCTTTGGGCCTCATCTCATTTTGGGAGTTCCACTCACAAGAATGGACCCTTAGAAGGATAATTGACCTGCATCATAACTAAAAAGCATTTATGGATTTAGATTTTCCCGTTGATCATTTAAAAACATATAAAAGTATTTTGTACATTCAAAATTATTGAAAAATATAAATCACAAAAAACTCTAAATTGATATTTCCCAAAATGATATAGATAAGTATGGAATCAATTTTGGAAATAAAACTAGATAATTATGACCTATGTAAATTGAGAATTTCCTTTATTAATTGGATTTTCACAAGTATAGAAAAATTAATTGCAAATGATAAATGAATAAATAAATAATAAAAATATATGAGAAATAATAAATATAAATTTTAATACAATACTCCTAATACTATTTATTACAAGCTAAAGCTCAAAGTATGATTCACTTCTAAAGAGTCTTGTTGATTGAAAAACTAAAAAACTATAATTAACATCTATAACAAAGATAAATTGATGCAAATAATATTGTAAGATTAACATTAGAAAAAAAAAAGTTTTTAATGTGATCTATCTCACCAAAAACATATGATGAAGACAAAATGTCCTATAAAACTTTGACCTAAATTAAAGGATATTTTTGTTAGAAAACTCGAAATAATCCACACAACAAAATTTTAATATGAAAAAAAGATAACAATATCCATACAAAATTGAATTACTATTAAAAAATGTGAATGAATTACTATATATATTTAAAATGACTCTTGATCTTCTTTTATCTTGAAAATTAAGCTAAATTAAATGTGTAGGAAAATGAAACTAAAATATTGTATAAGGTCATAAAAAATATAATGTTGTTGGGTATGGAGCTTGAT
>APFE030065373.1:84006-105503 GCA_000404065.3 Pinus taeda | reverse complement strand
TATTGATTTTGAAATAAGTTATGTTTTTTGGGCATGTGGTATTGATAATCCATGGTGTTGGCCCAAGGTATCGTAACAAAGCTTATTAATATGTTAAATATAACAAATTAACTTTAACTTTTTCTTATTCATTGAGCCAACATTTAAATGTTTTGGTTTTTTTTTCAACTTAGCCAACATATAAATGTTAAATGTTAAACATTTACACACACACATTTTTTTTTTGTAATTTAGCCAACATATAAATGTTAAATGTTAAACATTTACGCCTACACATCTACCCCTATTCTCGTACTGACATTAGATTAAATTTGTTAAATGTTAAATTTTTTAAATGTTAAATGTTAAATTTTTACCTTGATATCTACCTCATATGAGGTTGTAGAGCACCTCTCGGCGCAATAAGAAATTAAATCAAATAAATGATATTTTATTGTAAAAGAAGTTAGATCACACTCCATTAGTAGAAGATAGCCTCCTCACTTGTACTCGTGGTTGGATTCTAAGAGCATTCCTCTCTTCCGAGCTTAATGGAAATATCTTTATTGGAACATTTTTGGTCTTAAGGGCTTATATATGTAGTGAATCTTTTTGACTTAGAAGTTGTTCTTTCTTCATTACTTCTTCTATGTCATTAAAGGAATCATTGTGATTACTTTAGACTACCACAAGGTCTAAGGTCGATCCATTTGAACAACAACTTCGTCCTTTGGAGGGAGGACACCAAGAAGCTATTCTCACACATTATCCTTTGTTGGTTTGGGGTATATTTTTAATCCTCTTTGCTAGGCCATGCTCTAAAGTTTCTTAATCAATGTTTTGATTTTATTTCATGCCATAGTCGATCTTGTGGTTGACAACTTTCCACTTGGAGGGATCCCTTTTAGTGATGCCATAATTTCATGATTTTCTTTGATTAACCCAGGGGTTAATTTAGCTATCGAATTCTAACCTCTTGCCTTATTCTACAAGCACCAATTAATCAACCTAGGAGGGATTTCTTCTTGATCTCATCTTACCAATTGATTCCTCTTGACCCCACAGCCTTGACAAAATATTGGGACAAATCTTCATATTTCTCCATCACCTTTTTCTTTTTCAAAAAAACCCTAAACAGTCTCCCAGAAAAACATTTCACTAAGGCTAGTATTGACATCATGTTGTTCTCTTTTGACTAAGCCTTAGTGATCCTAGTAGGGAAGCCCCGTTTGACCTAAAGTGAAAGGACAAGTTATTGAAGTGACAATAGGTAACCTTCCTAAAAGGTTCCCATTAAATTGTGCATTTTGGATTGGGGCTTTTATCGCGCATGTACAACATGGGCGATAACAATACCTAAACGAAATCATCAAAAGAAGGAACCACCTCCTCATTTTCAGCTCTAAATTCCTCCCAAGGATAAATTAACAGGCTTCCATTTATTTTGTCTACATATATTATCCCTTTCCCTTAGCATGTTACTCTATTTTTTAGTTCTTAAATTCTCCTTTTTCCTATCTTTTCTCTAACATCTTTTCGATGTGATAGGTTTTTTTTTGGAGTGCATTACAATGTCATATATCAAAGACCAATTCTCCATGAATCTCTTCATTCTGGATTATATGTAAAACTCTTCAACCTCCAATCTGCAAATCTCTTCATTCTGGATAATATGTAGAACTCTTAAACCTCCAATCTGCAAAGAGAGATACGAATTTAAAAATATACAAATCAGAAACGCACTTTCACTACATTTCTTCACTCGATAGGCTTATACATGTTTTCCATGTGTATTTTCTTGCCATTGTTCTTTCGTTATTTAACGTAAGTTAAGTTACATGTCAACTTGTCCTATGTTTAACATAATAAGCAAACTGCATTTCAAAACAAAAATATATTCAAATTGCACATATACATCATTCACTGGAATTCCACCTCACGAATACTCATTCTCGCTTTATTTATTATAATTGTAACATAAAAAATAATTTTCGCAACCCAAAACATCACCTACAAAGAGACAAGTTCTCAAGTTCAAAGTGTCTTAAATGAATGTACTAGTACATCTATCTACGCAAAATAATTACGCTAATAGCTTTGGACCACCCTCTCGCCCCGATAAGTTCATGGCTTCTTGTAGCGTAATCGCTCTGATGCGTAATCTCTCTACCTCCTCCTTCATGGCCCTATAGTCATCAACCAATTTGACAACTGGGGCGAAAGTATGAGTCATTTCTCCAGCACTAGACGGCCATTTAGGATCCTCAAGGCCAGTAGGTACCAACCCTCTCGTGATGTCTCTCAAAACCATCGCTATTTGTTCCTCGGTCATTGACTTGCGTGTCGTGCCTGCAACATATTCCATTAAAAAAATATTCTCCTTCATATCTATAACCAACATTCAAAAATGCAATATCAAAGTTTATCCGGTTTCCACATACCAGTAAGAGGTTCTAGTACGACCCCTTTATGTTTAACATGTTGGGTTTCTCCCTCACCGCCTCCTAATCTTGTGTCTTGCTCTGATCTCTTTTGTAGATCCTCCACATTAATAATTTCCTGACTGCCTGTGATAGAAATCGTATGTTGTCCAACTCCATTCTCAAACTGCAGACATTGAAAAAAAAATTGATAAATTTCGTAGTCAAATTGAAAAAAAAAAACAACAACAACAACAACGACAACAACTATAAACATTTTGTCTAAAAAACATTGTTTCCATTGTTGAAATATCAGTGTTAAGTAATCATGCAGTCTAAGTTAAACGTATAGGCTAAATTTATGATTCAGATCTGATATAATGTTGAGATTGCATTAGTGGTGCACATTTAAAACATTATGAAAAGGGGAGAGGGAAACAATTTGAGATGGCTTGGTCACAAGACTATTACACAAACATTTTGAAGCGAGAAAAAAATTGATGATGGTTTTTTCAATTAGGGTCCATTATAAACACATCCTTCGTTCATTTGTGTGATTGGTTTTCGTATTTAGTTACATTTTGTGCGCCTCATCTATTCAAGTTTCTAACAAGGTATCAAAGCTCATGGCCCCTTATTGGGAATATAGACCCGTTTTCTCATTGTTATGTTCATGTGCATGTGATCAAGTGACCGCTTGGGCCATTTTGGGCAATATTTGGCAAATTCCAAATTTTATTTTTTCTGTTAAAATATGTAATTTCAGGCCTTTCAAGGTAATTTTTGAAGCACAGGACACCATAAAACTTTCAAGTTAATTTTAGGAGCACAGGATACCATAAAACTTTCAAGCTAATTTTTGGAGCACAGGACACCATAAAAGAAGATTGTAGTTTCATGGCATTGTAGAGCTCATTTCAAGCTTTCCAACTCATATGAAAGGAGTCTGTACTTTCCTCGCATTGTAGAGCTCATTCCAAGCTTTCCAACACATATTCAGGTTCACGATTCTAAGCTATGGTCAACAAGTTATCGCTTCAACAATATTGGCAACCTAGTCGAGGATGGGTGAGGCTTCTACAAACTCTAAATCATTTTTCAGATGTCATTCTCTCACCATAGGCCATTTTAAACTTTGATCCATTTTGTTTGGTTACAATATTCAATTCCCTCTGTTTATATAAAAGTTCGTTTGTTTGATTCAGGAAGTTGCGTGAAGCCTCCTCTTTATCGTCTTCACAATTGTGCTATGGCCCACCGTCCCTGCAACCTTTGAAATTTATTTTGTCTCTTCTTGTAGTAGGTTTGGATGTGATTGCTCCACTCATCGCATCTAAAATGGACTACTCCAGTAGTTTTATTTACCCCTGAAAACCCTTAGCTCTGTTTAGACACAAAAAGCTCTAACAAGGACGTTTTTTTTAATTCAAGTTGTGGCCCTATCTTTTTTCTAATTTGTTATGGTCCTTGGTAAAGAGGAAAATATACTAATTTTTTATTTTGTAAATGAAATTGATTGTACCGTGGATGACTTTTTTTTTTTTGGTTTTGCTTTGGTATCAGGAGAATCAGTAGACCTGCCATCGGTCAGTGAGGTACACCTGTGGTCTGTCACTGAGGAGGCCCAGGGTTGAGTTCGAGGGACTGCCCCTATACTCCTTAACCTATAACAGAATTTCCCACAAGCCACGCTAGTCGGGTTAACTGAGTTTCAAACATGCGCGGAGCTCCAACATTGGTCAACAAATGCTTTCTGGTGCATGACGTCCACAGTTTGGCCTAGCCCTATGTGCTTTTGTGCCATAGTGTTAACAAGCTTGTTTGGTTCAAGTCTATGGTTCACATCCTACATCCTTCTAATAAAAAAAAGTTAACCCAAGACACTAAAAACAAGCTAAAATTATTCTTGTTATACCTTATTCTCAAAATGGGGGTTTCTGAAATTTTGCAAATATATTGAAAATCACATACAGAATTACTTTGCATGGTTCATTCAAATTATCAAGTTGCCTCAATAACACAATGCAAAACATCTTTCTTGTGATAAAATTTGCAAGACTCAATTGTTTAACATCAAATATGAAACTTGGCATCCTTAGATTTATTCTTCAATGTAAGTTGGACAGTATAAAATCTGTAAGTTCAGGATCAAAGTAGAACAAGTAGAGGTTTATGGAAACTCATTAAAGGCCAAGAAATCAAACCTAAAACTAAAAGAGCTAGAAATGTGCACTTGAAGGAAATTTAGGATGCTGTAAAAATCTTATTCAATGAAATTCACGATGACTTGTGTCTCATATAAGTGACCTAGAAAGTGCTTAGAAGTGTGAAGCGAATTACCTAATCTGTATGTGAAAATAATGATGACAAGAAGAATGCCCCTGTGTTTCAACTTTTACCAAGTGTCTCCATGCTACCTAGGGCTCAACACACTCCTGAGTCCTAAATGCCCAATGTTCCTCAAAGTAGATCCTTCTCCCAAGCAACCAACCAAGCCCTCTATGTGCACCTCATGAAGAATGACACCATGCCATGTAGATCTCCAACTTGTAAGAAGGTGCACCATATAAACCTCGAGCCAAAGTATAGCAATCCATGAGTAAGTTATCCCCAATGTGCATGTTTGGTAATGTATAACCAAGGGTACTCAACACCATTTACTCCACATCACATTAAGCGCCCCCAAGTATGGTGTAAACATTTTGCGTAACCCCAAAAGCTAACATAAATTTGTGTGTTGCTCCAACATCAGTGATATGTGTGTGCCTATGTTGCACAAGATTCCAGAATACAGGAATGTTCTAAACACTGGTACAACTGTCCAAAACAACTAGAAGCTTTGCAAGTTTGCCCCAATTCACAGAAAATGACAAGTCGGTAGAGGCAATAATAAATATTAAAAACACATTAAATGAAGTATAAATAAAGTAACAAATTATGGAAAAAATAGGGAAAACAACAAACTAAGATAATCCCATTCACAGCACCCATAAACCTAAGGCAAATAAAATTCCCTAGAGATTTCCTCCGTTTGCTATAAATTATTGTAGCTGTCACTAGAAGATGAAGTATTTGTATCAAAATCATGAAAAGCAGGGAACATAGAATCTTACATTCATGGGAACCAATATATCTGAAGCTACTAAATTCCCTATCCATCAATGGATCCCCTCTAATTACAACAACATTAGGAAGACAAAGTGATTGTGAAGATATCATGTAAAGCATTATTCAGTGGGATGTCATAGAACCGATTCCGATTTATGAGTCTCCTAAGCACCTTTCATGTGGAAACCACAAAATTATGTATGACGTCTGAAAATTTAAGCATGTGAATTTCAAACGCTGCAAACTCTATTAAATGAAAATAAAGTACCTAGGATGGGAAGTAGAGAATTTAAGATATAGAGGCAAAAAGTCACTAGAAGATAAACCATATGTACCAAAATCATGAAAAACAGGGAACATAGAATCTTCCATCCATTCCCTCTAATTAGAACTGTAGGAAAACAAAGTGATTGTGATGACAACATGAAAAGTTAAAAACAAGGTGGATAAAGCATTTTTCAGTAGGATGTCATAAAACCAATTCCGCTTTTATGAGGCTCATAAGGACCTTGCATGTGGAAACGACAAAATTATGTATGAAGCCTAAAAATTTAAGCATGTAATTCATAAAAGCTGCAAACTCTATCAAATGAAAACTAAGTACCCAGGATGGGAAGTAAAGTGAAGCTACAAACCTGCAAAATTTATGATATATAGGCAACAACAGTAGGAAAACAAAGTGATTGTGATGACAACATGAAAAGTTAAAAACAAGGTTGGTAAAGCATTCTGCCGTAGGATGTCATAGAACCAATTCCGCTTTTACGAGACTCCTAAGCACCTTGCATGTGGAAACGACAAAATTATGTATGGAGCCTGAAAATTTAATCACCTAATTTCAAGAAAGCTGCAAACTCTATCCATTGAAAACTAAGTACCCAGGATGGGAAGTAAAACTCAAGCTACAAACCTGCAAAATTTAAGATATTAGGCAACAATTACAAGATTTTCTATAATTTTAAGTCCTCTTTTTGCTGTTAAAATCTCCCTATTGCTTGTATGCAGATTTACTTCAAGAGTTCTTCTCATGAACAATAACTAGCAAAGATTGCAGAGAGCATAGCGCACAACCATGTGCCCCATAACTAGCAAACATTGCAGAAAGCATAGCACACAATGACAAGTACATGATGGCATAAAGGAAACCCCTTGTTTTACACGTGATTGGTCAAGGACGCTTAGTTGATATACAGGTCAATAAGCATCGTACTCAAGATTGATTTCTACAGTTCAACATTGTGGGCTATATCATTGTAATCCTCTCTACAACAAATTTCATGATCATCCTTAGCTGAAAACTATGGTCGTAGTTTGAAGTAATCAGTTGCCAAACCAGACAAACCAAATCGAAATGTGAGCTCTCCTATCAAAGGATCCGTCCCTCTTTAATTCTACCCATCACTGCATTAAAAATGAAGATATATATCATTTGATTGTCATCAACATCACATGACCTCCTTTTAGATTACGGATGGGTTTTTGTTTTATTTTTGTATCATTATATTGATGTTTTTGGGTGTTTAGACCTCCTTGTCAACAACATCTCATGACCTCCTTGTAGATTACGGATGGGTTTTTGTTTTATTTTTGTATTTGATGTTTTCGAGTGTTTAGACCTCCTTGTCATCAACATCTCATGACCTCCTTGCAGATTACGGATGGTTTTTTTGTTTTATTTTTGTATAATTATACTGATGTATTTGAGCGTTTAGACCTTGATGGCCATTTGTGGGGCTCAACTTGTGGTGCTGAAACAAGGCTTAAAAGGTCTTTGGAAGTCTTTTGGGTGCCACACAATAAGGAATACATAGGATTTCCCAATTATCCAGGAGTGTATAGACGTTCTCTACCACTGAACAGCCTGGTAACACCCTCAAGAGCAGCTCAACTACCTCAAAGCCCTTCAAATACTCTCGTCTATTCTGGAGTGTTTGGGAACAGATTACCCAAGCCCAAGGAATTGTTCCCTTGCAACTAGCATGTGTACTAGATCATTGATCCTAACACTACTACAAGAGGGGGCACACACATGGGAGTGCACTAGCGAAATTAGATCAACCACAAAATAAATTACCACAACCTTAAGATAACAGACAAATTATTTAATTTATCATGCAATAAAATAAGTTAGCTAACTCATACATAAATTAACAGCATTCACAAAACAATTGGCATGAATATATTATGCAATAAATCATCTCAATAATCTCATTAATTGAATCAAAATGTACAACATAAGAATAATATGAAGCCTTCTACAAATAACAGTGAGTCAACCAATTGCCAACCCCTTTAGATGTAATGTCCCTAGGGAAATTTCGCCCTTAGGGTTCTAATCTTGTCTAGGGTTTTCAATAAATCATAAAGGGTTATATATATATCATAACAGCAGTGCACATTCATCCACTCGTATAACAGTAGGTATCCTTAATGTGCTAAAGTTATTCAACAGCCATATGTTTCTTCAGCAAGCCACTATAAGTAAGGATTAACTGTCCATTGAACAGCAGACCTATGCAATCAATAATCCACCAATACAATTCCAACTGTAATCTCAATAGATCAATATTCCAACTGTAATTCACTAATAACAATTAGTGCTATCCAATTCTGTTGTCACTATGTTATAACTAACAAGTCACTGTCTAACTAATGCTTGATCTGTGCTGCTTCACTTGCTGTCAAAGAGAGCCTTTGACAGCCCCTTCTTATCCGAGTCTCCACTTGCAGTTGTAGTCCCTTAGCCTTGACTGCATCACTGTAACAAACCGCTGACTAGGGCTTATGACAGTTCTTCTCTGACCCAAGTGTACACCTGTGGTTGGAGTAATTCCCTTAGCCTTGACTGTGCTGATCCTGTTGCTGCCTCATGTGACAAACACTGGTTTTGGAGGGCTGTGTTGGGTGTTCCGCTGTCCCAAAACCGAGCCATCAAAGCTCCGTGTGATCACAGACCCCTGAAAGAGCTGTCCGCTACCTCATAAAGTGCTATACCACTGCCTAAATAACCTCAGGAAGGAAGGCCAAAATCAGATAATGCCCTAGAGGACTGTCACTATTACTGGGCCGAGTTTGCTGCCTCCAGAATTTGACGATTAACTGCAGGAAAACTCAGGTAGATAGTGGAATACCACAGCGAATTCTTGACTACAGAAAAGTCTCCTTCTCGCTTGCCAAATCAGATAAGAAGTATATAAAGATATCAAGCTGCAACAGAATGAAAAGAATGGGATTAGCTAGGGTGGGATCATCTCCACCGAAACTAATCAAGGGAAAAAGGGGCCTTAAAACCCTCAGAGCCTAAGCTCAAGAAAAACACATATTCCAGTCCAAATCAACGATGATAAAGTGATTTTATCTCTCACTTTTTTATAGATTCCCTATGGGGCTTTTGTCCTTATTTTATTGTGAGGGGTTACAAGTTTAGCCCCCAATTCTAGCTTTTTGTCCCAGACACCCCAAAATTTTCCCAATGTTGCCCCAAAACATTAGATAATGGGTTTCCCCTTTTTCATCAACTACTGCCTACGAGGTTGGATAGGCTATTTCGTCCTCCCTTGGGCAATTAATCAATAGGGAACATTACAGTCCCCCATTCCCGACATTGCTTGTCCTCAAGCAATTGCAAGTTCAGGTGCTGCAAAATTTATCCTCCTATTTTCAGAAATGAAAACCTCCCTTCAATCTTTACAGTTTCCTTTGCAGCTGCCAAAGCAAGAACACCAGCACCCATCCTCATTTCTTGCAACCCATCAGTCATGATGCTGGTTTCTGACGCTGAAGATGCCATCATACAATAGTCATTGTTTTCATTCACTGAATCATAGATCAATTCTGAGTCAAGAGTACAAATATGTGCTGCTTCTGAAGCAAGTTCTAATTTCAGCCATGCATTTCCAACCTTCATTTTACTTGTTCCAACAATTTTATCACTAACACATCCTTCATCAATTATTTGAGGTTCATATTTTTTACCAGCATTTATAGAATCCGCTTCTTTTGGGACTGAATGATAGTTACTGTGATTATGATCATCCTTAGGCAGTGACCATATTAAAACCCCTGTAGCCAAGCACTTCAGATTACCAACATCAATGTTAGTCAAGTTGGTGTTGAATGGTACTATATTAACAACACACTGACTTGGTTTGTCAGATAACCCCATAGCTACTAGGACATCCTGATTCCGGACAAATATATGCAAGATGTTTTAAAAGCTGTTCTGGTCTGATTACATCAGTCTCTCTTATTCTAGCCGGCTTTTCATTCCCTTAGCTTGCCTGCCTTATATACAATTTCTTGAAATACCTCCTCCTAACCACTTCTGTAAAGCAGTCCTGATATGCTGCACAATTCTGTGAACCAATTCCGCAAATATCTCATCCTCCTGGTTTTTTGGAGTCTTCAATGGTTTTTGCCAAACAGAATCTGCATCAATCCATTGAACTTGTAATTGCCTTAAACCAAAGTTCAAGTTACCAAATTCTTTCTTAATGGCCAGCACACTCCTTTCTGCTTGAAGGATCTGCTTTTTCAGGGAATCCAATTCTTGAACCAGAAATTTACTATGTTCTTGAATTCTATCAATGTGGCCAAATGACTCTTTCATATCTCGCAACCACTGTCTTTTTGCCTGTAAAATCATACTCTCATGCTCAATTCTATTTTGCATCTGGAATTGTAAAATCATCCTCTCATGCTCAATTCCTTTTTTGCATCTGGAATTATCCTCTCACCAATTTCTTTTAACCTTTGTCTTTGTCCAACATTATTCACTGGGTAAGCAGTATCGCTCTTGGACTGTATGGACAGGTCGGATTGATTTTTCTTGTCTCCCCATCCAATCTCTCTAAGAGTGTTTCTGTTTTCATCCAAGGATTTGCCTGGAGCCGAGGATGTAAGCATTATATTCGATGATTCATTAAATTTTCTATCATATAGAGGTGGGCTATAACTTCTTCAGGTTTCTTCTCACAGGGTTTGGGTTCCAAACAGTGTCCTTTGCTTGATCTCACGCTTTCATCTGATTGTCCAAGATCAGAATTCGATGTTGCAGTCATTTCCAAATCGGGCACTCCATTAGAGCTAAGCCTGATATATTCATAATTTTCCAGGACATCCTTGGCATCTGGATCTGGAGCTACTTCCTTTTGCCCTAGGTTTTCAGTAATATCACTTACTGGCGAGTTTTCAGAATCTGCCAAACAACTTGTCTGTCTCCTGGTGTCTAATTTCAATGCTTTTAGAGTTCTTTTCCTCCAATGTCGCTAAAGTTGCATCTGCTTCAAGCCTCATGTCTTCATCTGCAGATGCTAGGTGACGAATGCTCATCCAACATTAACATCCTCAGTGCCACATTCACTGAGTTTCTCACTAGCCTGCTTCAAAGACTCTTAAGTCCTATTATTTATTGGCTGGCCCTCTAGATGGTGATAACTCTTTCTAAATTTAAGAGTGCAACACTCATTGGAACTAAAAGAAATAAGTGATTCCGATGGCTCCCAATTAAATGGCTCCCTTAGAACACCAACCTCATGTTGCCTGACCTATGGTGTGGCCCACATCTGCCACTATCCATGTCCAAATGTACGATTTGGACCATCCAATGAAAATGATGATAAATCCTATCATTGTGTGATCAAGGAAGTTGGTCTCCAGCACAGTGCACTTCGTCAACAATTCCCGAAGTCAAGGATTCCGACAAAGAACGCTCAACAGACAATTTACTGATTAGAGCAGATATAGGGCATATTACCACAAAATCTAGCAGACCTTGGAGAGGGAAACCCTACAAGACAAATAGCTAGACTAAGTGCTAACAATGGGACAATGGCACACTATCACTACAACCAAGGCCCCCTACTCTTTACAGATTTTCCCCAATGGGAGGAGTCCCGGTAGGATAGGATCACCTATGAAAGGTATTCTAACGTTAAGGTATGAGGTGATAGGCAAAGGAGCAATACGCTTTCTATAAGAGACCTAGGAATAAAATGCACAAGACCTAGTGTTTGTTGATCTTGCTTGAGTTTAGGCATTCCCCCAAGGTCAAGGAAATGGAGAAAAAAGGCTTCTTATGATATACTTCAACAAGTACTAAGTTGATACAATCTTCAAGGAAGTCCCCAAATTGAGGAAGAAAAACTAGGGTTTCCCTCTTAGGGAAACACCTAGGGCAAGAGATTTTTTGGAGGAAACTTAAGTGGATGCCCACCAAATTTAGAGGTCAAGTAGCCAAGGCCCTTCACTTGATTTTTAGGCTCTCAAGTTCCAACAAAACCTCTCCCAAAGGATTTCGCTCTAAAGCCCTAGTTAGACATCCTAGCCTTCAGAGGACCAAAAATTTAAGAGGAAAATTTATGGATCAAAAATAAGGATGATCACCAAGGACTTGGACTAGTGCCTTGTCCTTTAGGCATATGGAGTCAAGGATGTCTCTAAGGAGGTCGAAAATTGATGCCCTAGGTATCGATTCCCAACAATTACCCACTTCAAAGGAAAATGGAATTTGATGGAGATTTATTAATAATTCCTCCACTAGGAACATTCATTACATGTTATACATTGAGTAACATATGCAATTCTCAACTAGATAGCTTTTCAAAATTGATTTTCAACAAATTAGGGCATAAACTAGCATAATCTAAAAGCAAAAATTCCAAACATTGGACAATTTCAAAACAAAAATCTTACAAGATAGCATGTAGTATATCCATTCATTCACCAAAGAAATAGCTCCAAACACAATCCAAGGTAGCTTCCAAACATCAAAATGCATCCAAGATACTCCAATGGCCAAGGGAACAAATGTGAGATCTCGGAAGAGGTCCAAATTCTCCAAGTGATGATGATGAAAGAGTGAAATGATCCCTCTCTAATTTATACATGTCCAATGTTCTCTAGTTTTAGCCTAAAGCACCTCACGTTATAAAATAATGGGCAAATATCGTGTGAGGTTATAAACCAACTTCATAACCAATGTAAAAGCATAAGAATCAACCCACAAAGAGGCCAAAATGTTGATTTCATGCATGCATTGGGCTCCTTTGATGCCAAGTCAAGTGTAGAGGACTCCAAAAATTAGGATCTAGGGGTTGGCCCCTAAATCTCCATGCAAATCATCATGTGGACCCTAGATTTGTCTTTAGGGCACAACATGGGTGTCATGGATCTTATGGTGATGAAATACCCTGGTTCTGCTCCAACGTTGAGGGCTTAGAGGATGGTGTTAGCCTTCCCATGTCTCAAGGGGTGAGACAAATCTCATCTAGGCCTCATTCAGCTACCAAACCATGTGTGCACTGCTAAGACGGTTGGGGTGCACTGGTCCAAGTGCATCATCTCATGAATAATGTGAGGCAAAACTTAAAAGTGTCGGTTGTTGGGGTGTTGTAGGTGCCCATGGAGTGGAATGATGCTCTGCAAGTGATAGGAGTCTGATAGCTCTCAACACTTCACTTGTAGAGTGTCATAATGCTCCTCTAGTGGACTTGGGCCCCAGTGAAGTTGCCCAGCCCATGATGAAAATCACCTACCAATCACACACAATGTCCAATGTTGCATCTTCACCATTAGGTGCAATAATTATTAGTGCATCTAAGTGAACCAAGCTTGTTAGTAAAGGGAAAATTGACACTTCATACAGGGCTTCCCTTCCAAATTGGAGCTTTAATCACGTAATAGTGTTACCTCCCTCGGTAGGAATGGTAATAAACAACCCTATTAGGTGATCCCTGTTGGAAAATGCAATGTGGTAGCTATTAATTCTGATTTTCCTTAACCTTAATATTTGCTTGTGAACTTAGTTAGTCTTCTTGTGTTCTTTTAGTAAGATCTTTTCATCAAACAAATATCAAGAACATAAACAATAGCAACAAAGGACACAAAAATTAGGCTCTCAGCCAGCGAAAAACCCCTCCAAGGGGAAAAAATTGAAAAAAAAAAAAAAAAAAAAAAAAAAAAAAAAAAAAAAAAAAAAAAAATAAAATAAAATAAATAAAAATAAAATAAAAAATAAAAATAAAAAAATAAAAAATAAATAAATAAATAATAAATAAATAAAAAAATAATAAATAAAAAATAAAATAAATAAATAAATAAAATAAATAAATAAATAAATAAATAAATAAATTCTCTTCTCATAGAATCTGCTTCAATGAGACAACAAAGACGCAAACTCTAGACCAAGTCCTTTTCCAAGTCCCAAGTCAACCCTTCCAACAAGCACTTCCTTGAACCTGAACCAACAAGCTTCAAACTACAACTTCGACCTACCAGTTGCAACGCTGCAACTCGTCCTACAAACTTTGACCCTACAATTTTGGCCTTGTTGCTGCTACAAAAATACTAACCCAACTTTTTCTTGAGACCTTCCTTGAGCAAGACAGCACCTCCCAAAGTCAACAATGCCAAGATAGAGTACTCTCCCTTCCAACAACAAGATACTATACTTCACCTTACTGCAACTCGGAACTGCAATTTCAGCCTCCCTTGCAGCTGCAAAAACCCTAAAACCTTGCACGTGTGAGAGAAAATAGAGCCCAAAAACAAATATTTTGCTTCCTCCTTGGATTCCTCTTGCCTTCTAGACCTTTGCTCTTCTTTTTTGCTTCTCCCAACTACAAGTCGAACCTCTTCTTTATGAGATTGAACTTCTTGAGTAAGTGACAAATGAGGTCAAACTGCTCCATTATATAGCCTTCTAAAGGGGTCAAATTCCATCCTTAAGGTTGACTTGTACTTTTGGAGTTTCCAAGAATTTCTAGACTCAAAAATAATTCTTTTTACAATTACATCTTTCCTAGAAGGGTCTTATAAGCATGATGTTGACTCCTTTGACTCATGACAATAAATCCTAAGACCTAACAAACCCTAGAAGCATGGAGAACATGCTTTTACCTAGAATAGGATCAATAATGAGCATGAAACCCATGCTTTTAAAATAATAACTTTTTATTTTCTTGTTTTGTTTGTTACACCAGATACATATTGAAATGAGTACAACAATTATGAAGACCAAAAGTAGTTACATTCTTCAACACTCCCTCTCAACTAAGGAGGTATTCATAATAGTATAACTAGTACAACATCGTTCTCAAAGTGAAGAGTTCTCATAACAAGAGTCGGATTGATAAGCCAACTATAAGCATCAACAATGATCAATCAACACTGTCTTTGAGGCCCAACTAGACAAGCTCTATTTCATTCAAGAGCCTTATGCCGGGATGCTTTACGTGTGATACTGCACTACCTCTACAAGGTGCATACCCCATCTGAATGTTCACAAGGTATGTCCTTTTAGGACTATTCTTATCTTGGATTTCCATTCATGAATCCTCAAAGAATATTGATCCTCTTCGACCACTCTTATCTTGGATACAGTCCTATCCTCAAAGAATGTCGATACCTTTCCTTTCTTGGATTGTCCACCCTCAAGGAAACCACAGATGCTTATCCAATCCTCCACCATTCTTTCCTCAAGGTCTATGATACATGAAGAAGAGAATGCACATGTGATATCCATCATCATTCCCTCTCAACTAGAGAGGATATCCTATTCTCTTTTAGATTAGAGAACAAATCCGTTCTCCTTTTAAGGAGACTTCTTTTGCTCCCTCTCAAAACCAGAGGAGATTCCTGACTTCCTTTTAAACCAAGAAGTTAACACCACAAGCCTTATAGCTTGTCTTCAAAAGAGTACCAGCTATTTGTTCTTCATAGCTATATTGCTCTCTCTTTCCTTCACATCTCATTGTGTCAAGCCCGCTTCCTTCCGAGGTACCATGGAGCAATCTTTACTCTTTGATCTTGTGACAAGATCAAGGTCAACTTCATTACTTCATCATTTTCATCTTTGACATTATAGATGAAGGCATTGCATTATTGCATTGAGCCTTTCCAAACTTCAAGTTGATCATAGCTTCCTCATGAAAGTGGTCTCCTTTGACCATCTAGTTATCTTGTTACCTTCAAGATGAGTAGGTCTTGAATTTAGAGTTTCCAAATGTCAAACATTTAGCTTTCCTCGATATTCCATCTATAATATGAGCTTGCCTCATTTGTCATCTTATATTCCTGCAACATGCTTCCAGGTAGCAAAATAGTATGTTAACCAGATAACCAACAATAAAAATAAAATTAGACTTACTTCATCATGATGACCTTCTCATCCATTCATCAACATCCTCATGGTCAATCTCCAATCAAATCTTCCTTCATGCATCAAAGTGCCTAGGAATCGAACTTGATTACCAAGTTTACAATTTTCTTCTAGAGATTATACTGGATGTTAATCATTATTCTATATATAATCTAGAGAAAGTCTTAATCTTTATTTATTCTTCAGTAAGTCACATTAAATAACGATAAGAACAATTTCACTAAGCATATTTCATAACCAATTTTTCCAAGATTCTGTAAACATGAATCCTACATAAGAGTTACTTTCAATTCCTATGCTTCTTATTCTATCGTCTAGTTATATGTTTCATAATGGACCTACAACCTGACCCATTGCATTCCTTCATCCCTTTAAAAGTATTGTTTCCATGCTATATGGAATGTATACTAACCTTGTCATAATGTTTCTTCCAAGAACCCTCCAAAATGATGGTTCTTACATAATCATGTTGATCCACCTTAGAAAGAGGGCTGCTTCTAACATAAAGTTAGACAATGCCTGGATGATCAATATGCAAAATGGTCTATATATCTTTCTTTAAAGACTAGATGATTTCTACAAAGCAACTTAATCAAGTAGACTCTTACTATCACATGCTTCTATCTACAAAACAAGATTCTTCTAAACAACAATGCATACTATCTAAAGGAAAGATCAATCTTCATGAGAAACCTATAAGAAAAGGTGTGTTCATTAATAGTAAATACTTTTCACATCTTCCTTCTTCGGCTTCTTCTCAGGTTCTCCCATTTCCTAAGCAACATGGGCCTTACTTCTTTCCTTTCTCTTGTTGTTCTGCAAGCTTGGACATTCCCTCTTAAAGTGTCCAAACTCATTGCACTTAAAGCATTGAACCTTTGACATATGTTTCTTCTTGGAATTTCCAAACATTCCTTTCTTCAGCTTCTTGACTCTCACTAGAAAGACTTGAGACTATTCATTTGCTCCATTGTCATCCTTTACCTTGATTCTAGATTCTTCCAAAATGCATTGAGCCCACAACTCATCAAAGGGAGTTGAATCTTTCTTAGAGTATATGCTTGTTGCAAAACTGCTCCATTCCAGTGGCAATGCATTTAATACAAAGACAATCATTTCTGAATCATAAATTGTCTCTCCCAACCCTTGTAAGTGGTCTCTTAATTGAGAGATCTTCATTACAAAGGATGTCGTATCCTAATCTTTTGACTTCTTCATTTTATATAACTTATTCCACAAAGAAATCTTTTGTTTTGATATACTTACAAAGTACAAATTCACTAGCTTGCCATACATAGCCTCAGAAGTTTCAAATTTGCAACAAATGCAACAAGAGGATCCTTAATGGATTTAACTATGATCCTTTGTGCCCTTACTTCTCCTTTCTTGTACTTTGCTAGTCCTTAAGTCTTGTCTTTGCTAGGTTCAACAATTTACCAAGTAACATATTCCATTACCTCATGTTCAGTGAGTGCCAAGTCAATCCTTTTCTTTCATACTGGGAAATTCGATGCCCCAACAAGCTTATTGCTCTCCTTGCGGAAAGAACCCATATGACCTGTAGATTAAGAAATGGAGTAATAATATGATGCTTGATAACCAAGATTCTCCTGTTCCTTTATGATGTCTTCAATCTTCTCGATGCCTTCAAGATCTTTGAAGAGATTTCAATAATGTCCTTGAAAGATGTCTCCTAGGATTCTTCCAACAGCTTCCAAGAGTGGTGAATGAAACCAAGATCCTTTGATGCTTCCTTCAAAGAGGTTTACCAATGAGTCTACAACTACGTCCTTTTCACAACCTTATTTTAGTCTTCCTCTTCAAGCCTTCTTTAGATGACATATTTCTTTTAGATTAATAGATCTCCTTTCTCCTTCCCCTTGACAAACAAACCTTTCTTTGTGTCCACAAGATGATCCTTCTAGTTGCCTTCTTGTTCACCTTAGCTCTAATACCAAGTTGGAAAATGCAATGTGGCAGCTATTAATTCTGATTTTCCTTAACCTTAATATTTTCTTGTGAACTTAGTTAGTCTTCTTGTGTTTTTTAGTTAGATCTTTTCATCAAACATGTATCAAGAACAGAAACAGTAGAAACAGAGGAAACAAAAGTTTAGCTCTCAACCAAGGCAAAACCCTCAAAGCGGAAAAACCCAGATAACTCCTCTTCTTATAGAATCTGCTTCATGGAGACAACAAAGAACCAAATTCTAGACCAAGTCCTTCTCCAAGTACCAAGTCATCTCTTCCAACAAGTCCTTCCTTGATCCTACACCAACTAGCTTCAAACTGCAACTTCGATGGACCACTGTAATATTGTAACTCGTCCTGCAACTTCGACCCTGCAATTTCGGCCTTGTTGTTGCTGCAGAAACTATAAACCAACTTTTTGTTGAGACCTTCCTTGAGTAAGATAGCTCCTCCCAAAGTCAACAAAGCCAAGATAGAGTATTCTTCCTTCCAGCAACAAGATATTGCACTTCTTATTACTGCAAATCGGACCTGCAATTTCAGCCTCCCTTGTAGCTACAAAAACTGTAAAACTTCACGTGTGAGAGAAAATAGAGCCCAAAAACAAGGATTTTGCTTCCTCCTTGGATTCCTCTTGCCTTCTAGGCCTTTGCTCTTCTTTTCTGCTTCTCCTAGCTACAGATCGAACTTCTTTTTGAGATCGAACTTCTTGAGTGAGTGAGTAACAAATGAGGTCGAACTGCTCCTTTATATAGCCTTCTCAAGGGGTTGAATTCCCTGCTTAAGATCAACTTGTAGCTGCCACGGTCGACTTGTACTTTTGGAGTTTCCAGGACTCTTTCTAGACTCAAAAATAATTTTTTTTATAATTACATTTTGCTCGGAAGGGTCTTATAAACATGATGTTGACTCCTTTGACTCATGACAATAAATCCTAAGACCTAACAAACCCTAGAAGCATGAAGAAAATGCTTTTACCTAGAAGACCATCAATAATGAGCATGAAACTCATGCTTTTAAAATAATAACTTTTTTTTTCTTCTTTTGTTTGTTACATAGGATACATATTGAAATGAGTACAACAGTTATGAAGATTGAAACTAGTTACATTCTTCAACACTCCCAACCCCTAAGGGGAAAGACAAGTCACAGGTACATCCTTCAGTCAATAGATGGCATGTGAATAATAATGGAACGGAAGGGGGATAAAGGGGTCTCATGGCCAAATGCCATGGTCAAAGGGGTAGCAATGATGAGGAAATCCACATTCTAGGCATACAAATATGAGGAGGTAGCAATTGTGGATGCATGAGTTAACCGACCTTTGTTTTTCCACCCCTCTTACTAGCCTTTTTCTTTTTCTTGACGTTTCTTTGTATTACTACTCGAAGTTGTAGGAAATGAGAGCATGCTTTGAATGATGTGTAGTAGTGGTTAACCCCTTAGTGGTGGGGAAGCTCATCGCCCACCAAGATTTGGGACATGCAAGGGTTCCTTTTATGATGTGATGCGGCAACATTAGCTCATGCTTGGATTTTGCCCACGTGCTAATATTAATATATTGGCCATCTTTTGCATTTTATAGTTTTCTTTTTCTTTTGTTTCTTGCTTGTGGCCATGATATGCTTTTAACTTTCTTTTAGCTACATCAATCTCCAGGGCAACGTTTCCAAGCCCGACTCAGATATGTGGACAAGAAGAGGGGATGTGCTAGAACCCAGTGGACCCATGGTCATGTGGACCCAAAGAAGGAAGGTGGAGTATAGGGCTCGTAATTTATGGAAGGAAGTGATAAATATGGAATGTGAAAACTGGAATATGTTATCTCAATCAAGGTTTCCCAAGTAGTGCCCTTCCTAAATCCATGGACCATTAGGGGAGGTCCCACTGGTCTAGGATTGAAGATCAACCCCCATTTAAGGTGAGGGAACAAAACCATGGTCAAAACCAGTGTTGATAAGATCGCCGAAATATCGGCGATATTCGTAAATATCGCGATATTTTCAGCGAGCTGAAATATCGCCGAGAAAATATCGCAATATTTTCGGCTCCCGAAAATATCACGATATTTCGGCAAAATATCGCGCGACGATCTAATTTATCGCCGGGAGACAGTAGAAAATATTCGCGCGGGTTATAAAATTCGGATTTTGGTTTTTTATGAATCATTTTCATTTCTGATTGTTGGAGAAGGAAGGGGAGAGCTATGTGCTTGCTCCCAAGGAGGGTTTGAGTGTTCCATAGCTATTATCGCCACCAACAACGAAGATTTCATTGATCTAAGCTTCAAGAACAGTGAGACAATTTCATTTCTTCCATTAACAGGTATGTTCAAATAAACCCCTATTTTAATGAATTTTTTGTTAGTTTAAGATTGTTCTTGCTTGCCTATTTGCCTACAATCATTTTGCTTGATTTTGTTTTCCATTTGAAAAGATTTTCATGCCCATGAGCAAATGCAAGGGTTTTAAGTTTTTAAGTTTTCAAGTTTTCTCCATATTTGGAGAGCAAACTCCATTTTTTTTGAGTTCATAGCTGCAGAGGCTGTTTATTAATTTTATTATTTTAGGGGTTCATCTCTATAAAATTTATTCACCTTAGAAATTAGTTTCTTATTGTGCAATGTGAACAGTGAGGTAGGCTTACTGTTTGCCTATTTCTAAAAGTAAATTCTATGTATGAATTTATGAAATTTCAAATGAATTTATGAATTTTCAATTTTCAATTCACATTGCAAAATTGCAAATAGTGTAGCAAAAACACTGTTTTGTAAAATGATGTGGTTATTACTTATTAAGTTACTAATTCCAATTTTTTTTTAGTGCCCTAGGTTTGAGTTAACCCACTACAAAATACAAATATGCCAAAAGCCTTGGACCCATTTTGGGAGTATGGAAACCCTAATGGTGGGACAAATCGTGCATATCTTACATGCAAATTGTGTGGGACCAGGATGACAGGTGGGTTACACGACTAAAATACCATCTTGCTAGACTCAATGGACATGATGTTGGGATTTGTACAGTTTCTAGTCCGGAGCTTATACAAAAAGCTCTAGAGGCAATTGATGAAAAAGACAGAAAGAAGGAAGAGTCAGAAAGAAACAAAGCTAAACGTGCAGGTAGATCTTTCGGGATATCTTCTCCTGATTTTGATGTTGAGGGTAGTGGGAGGGGCTCCACAGTTGGAACATCATCACCTACTACTGCTAGTGCGAGGTCATCATTTTTTGTTCCACGAACAGGACCTGGAGCACAACCTGGCATAAAATCGCTTGTTAAAAAAAAGGAGAAGCTAGCAGATAGAGTCATGGGGAGGTGTATTTTCTGGAGCGACTTACCTCTCAGCATCACCAAAAGCAATCCATTTTGACAACCAATGTGTGATGCTATTGTTGTTGTGGGCCCAAGGTACAAAAATGCCACATATGAGGAGTTGCGGGGGCCAATTATTCAAGCAAAAAAGCAGGACATCAACTCTAGATTGGCGGAGTTGAAAAAGACATGAGAAGTTACTGGATGCATAGTGAAGTCTGATGGTTGGACAAATAGGAAGGGTAAGACCCTTCTAAATTTCTTTGTACATTGTCCTAAAGGTACCATCTTTATTAAATCATTGGATGCATCAGAACATATCAAAGATGCAGCAATGATATGTGTGCATAATGTGGTGCAAGTCATAACAGACAATGCAGCTAATTATGTGTCTGCTGGTAAGATGCTTATGGAGAGGCATCCCACATTGTTCTGGACTCTGTGTGCAGCACATTGTCTCGATTTGTTGCTTGAGGATATGGGGAAACTCTCCTTCATCAAGGAGGCGGTTGATATGGCTAGGAGCATCCCCAAGTTTATTTATAAC
>APFE030065373.1:20697-83400 GCA_000404065.3 Pinus taeda | reverse complement strand
TTGAGCAATTACACTTATTGTAATTTTTAATTTTTAATTTATGACCTTCAAGTGTCAAGACTCAAGACTCAAGACTCATTACTTTTTTTGACACTCTTACAGGTTGGAGTTCGCACGCCTCAACGATTTGGTGTATGTGCATTACAACATCCGACTTCGAGTGAGCAAATAGAATCACCAATGGATCCAAATGCCATTTCCTTAGACAATATTGATGTATTGTCTCAGTAGAGGGTGGAGTCTAAGGAGCCCATCTTGGAGGAGTCACCTTCATGGTTAGAGCCAGTGGCAGATGATCCATTAGAACAGAGGCAGCAAGAGGAGGAGGACTCAGAGGAGCAGCAGCACTCAGAGGAGGAGCAGGAGGAGGAGGAGGAGGACACTGCGGGAGCATCAGCATCAACACCATCTACTATAGATATAGGAGAGCATAACCCCATACCTAGCACTCATTATTTGACATTAGGTGCAAAGGCAAGGTCAGGGCCTTCTACTACTAGGCGCAGGCCTGGCAAACAACCCATCATGTTTTCCCATAAAAGGAGGAGAGTGCAGTGATTTCAGATAGATAGCTGCTAGTTTTATTTGTTATGCTACATATAACTCATGATGATGAGATACTTTTATATATGTGATGTTATTTTGTATTGGTTCTCCACATTTGAGTCCTTGAATGGACAATTATCAGGGATCAGCAAGATTTGGTATCGCCTTTGATGTATCATTTCTATTTAACATCATATATATCAGTGCTTTCTTCATATTTATGTGCCAATGTGTTTATTTCATGTTGTTATTGCTTTATATATAAATCTGAAAAAATTGAATATATTATGCATTTTTTATGCTTGCCGATATTTGCCGATATTTTCGCCGATATCGCTGATAAGATATTTTCTGGACCCTCGCCGATATTTTCCCGATACCGATATTTTCAGCATTGGTCACAACCCTTCCTTATTCCAAGTCACCCAATAATCCATGCCAAATGCCCAAATGAAAAACAAGCATAAGCACCCGATTGCACAATGAATAACATACCTTTTGAGCCAAATTGCCCACCTTCTAGCATGTTGTCTTGACAAGTGACCAAGGAAACATACAACTAATGCAGGTGGCAAAGATAAAGTGGCACATCACATCGGCTACAAGGTGGTTGCCGGAGGCTGCTGGCTGTCGGCTAAAAGAAGATGATTAGGAACCAACTTTTGGTGGGTACTGTGTCAAAAGGCAACCCAGTCCCAAGGTCCAAAGGAAAATTATCCAGAGATTCTATAATAGGTCTTTGCAAGGAGACTGGATCTGGTAAATATGACAGATCTTCAAAAGTATCAATTCTTCTTGTAATCAATTTGACAAGAGGCAAACTATCTAGAAGTGGATAAGTACCAGTTGAATTTATGCATTAAGCAGCACAAACTGAAATGACTAAGTTGCTAAATACTGATGGTGTAGAGGTCGGATCAGGTGTTACTGGTTCAGATGATCCAAAATAAATACTGTTGGGAGACAATCGCAATAAATGTGCTTTCAGAGAGGCAAGCCTAGTTCCTGTTTCAACTAGACATTTGCAATCCCATTGAATTCAAGTATCTGGGGAAGATGGTGCAGAGGAAGAACCTGATGTGCATGAAAACAATTGTTGCCATGATTTAGTCTACTTCATTGCCTTTGATGTAGTTTGCAGATAAACTATAACAGGTGGTTGTGAAAATGCAGTTCCTCTGTTCTTGTCCATGCCATTCATGCCAGGTTTCCCCACTTCTATTGTAGACATCTAAGGCATTGCCGAGAAAGTTCCAAATGGATTTGTTATAGGTTGTGGTGCGGTAACCATTATATTCTGCTGAGTGGGTTGCCCAAAGGTGCTCTACCCAAAAGCTGGAGTTAATACGCCACCAAAACCATCAGAAGCAACTAGTTGCAACAAGCCAAAATTACCAAAAGAAAACACACCCGGTTTCTGGGCAGGATTGAATGTTTCAAAGCCACTGAACAAGGCAGGAGTTGATTGTGCAAGGCCTGTTGGCTTGCTCTGCAACATCATTGATGATGTGCTGCTAGAACAGGTTGCTCCCAAAAACAAGAATGCTTTGGCCAAAGGCTAGTGTTGATTGTCCAAATGTTGGTGTGGAAGATTGAAACAATCCAAATGACTGAGTACTTCCAATGGTGTGCTTGATCTGAAATTCTGAACGTCGGAGCTAACCCTAACGATGGGATTAAACTCAAAAGAGATGCAGGTTGAAATGTTTGAAATTTTGACCAAAGAGTGATAATTCAAGCTTCTGCTCCATTGAAATTCCCTGAAACTCATCGACTAAACACAGCAACTCAACATCACTAGTTAAATTATGTCCTTTTGATAAACACTGTTCAGATTCATCATTCCCAGATTTATTTTGAACCCCATCACTACTATAAGGCAAAAATTTTGAGTTTCCCACGCCACCAGGTTCAAGAGATTGATCTCTTTTTTTAGGATGGTATAGCCATGAAGGCTAATCTGGGTGTGCCTTTCTCCATGCTGTAATCTGTTCTCCTATTTCTCTTTTGTACTTGACACGATCTTCAAATTGTTGCAAAATCTTGGTGTGCTCCTTCTGTAAGGGCGAAACTAATGTTGGCTGCCACATTTTCACATAACCCTCTAGGCTGGCAGCAGACAGCTATACTACAACTGTAATGTCCCTAAGGAATTTTCACCCTTAGGGTTCTAATCTTGTCTAGGGCTTTCATCAAATCAAAAAGGGTTATATATATCATAACAGCAGTGCACATTCATCCACTCATATAACAGTAGGTATCCTTCTATATAATGTACTAAAGTTATTCAACAGACATATATTTCTTTAGCAAACCACTATAAGTTAGTATTACTTGTCCATTGAAAAGTAGACCTATGCAATCAATAATCCACGAATAGAATTCCAATTGTAATCTCAATAGATCAATATTCCAACTGTAATTCACCAATAACAATTAGCACTATCCAATTTTGTTTTCACTGTGTTAACTAACAACTCATTGTCTAACTAATGCTTGATCTGTGTTGTGTCGCTTGCTGTCAAAGAGGGCTTGTGAGAGCCCCTTCTTATCCAAGTTTCCACCTGTGGTTGCAGTAGTCCCTTAGCCTTGACTGCATTGATCCTGTTGTTTCAACAAACATTGGTAAGGGCTTATGACTGTCCTTTTCTGACCCAAGTCTACACCTGTGGTTGGAGTAATTCCCTTAGCCTTGACTCCGTTGATCTTGTTGCTGCCTCACGTGACAACTGCTGGTTTTGGAGGGTTGTTTTGGATGTTCCAATGTCCCAAAACCGAGCCAGTGTTATTGTGGAGTGGCCTTCAAGGCTCCGTGCAATCACAAACCCCTAAAAGAGGTATTCACTACCTTATAAAGTGCTATATTGTTGCCTCAATAACCTCAGAAAGGAAGGTCGAACTCAGATGATGTTCTAGAGGGTTGTTGCTACTGCTGGGCCATGTTTGCTGCCTCCAGAACTTGATGATTAACTTAAGCTCGGGTAGATAGAGGAATACAACAGTGAATTCTTAACTACAGAAAAGTCTCCTTCTCGCTTGTCAAAATAGATAAGAGGTGTCTTAAGATATTAAACTGCGACAGAATGAAAATGGCATTAGCTAGGGTGGGATCATCTCCATTGACACTAAACAGTTCAGGAGATATTAAAATAATTAATATTTTTAATGGAGTCACTAAGTCTAAACTTAGGGAAAATAAAATATTAACGTGTATTAATATGAAACTGTGTTAGAATGGTCCAAAAGACATGGATCAAGCCAGATCTAATCTTAGCCGTTGATTAGGGACTTAATCTCGGCCGTTGATATGTCAATGAGAAAAGTATAAGAGGGGGCTTGAGGGTCACTTGGAGAAAACACCAGAGTGATCAGTCATTCTATTCTCTAGAGCGGGCTTTGCTAAGAGAGATAGAATCAGTGATCAGAGTTGCAGTTGAGGGACATTGAGTACAAAGAGACAGAGAGGCAGAGATAGTGCCGGGAGAGCAACGTAATAGCTGGGGAGAGTGACGCAGTAGCAGCTAGAGCTCATGCAGAGGTAGTCGGGAGCTGCACAGAGCTTTAGAGAGGTCAACGTTGCTGACGCAAAGGGCCAGAAGGCTGACGCAGAGGGCCAGAAGGCTGACGCAAGGCCTCCTAAGGCTGACGCAGAGGGCCAGAAGGCTGACGCAAGGCCAGCGTTGGTCAGAGAGGGGCTGACACAGTCCAAGAACGCTGACGCTAGGGTTTTTGGGGCAGATTGTAGCTGAGGAGTTGTCGGAAGGATTATCCGGGGTTTCAGCCAAGAAATTTGTTTGAAACTGAGAGGTATTATTACTGCCAAGGATATTCTCTGTTGGGTAGGCCAATTTCGACACCCAGATTGTACTATGATATTGCTTAATAAGAAAACCCTCAAATAGTTGCACCGGTTTTTCCCACATTGGGTTTTCCCGGGGACTTTGGTCCAAAAATAACGGTGTCATTTGGTGTGATTGTTTCTATTTCCTTCAATTGTTGATCTGTAATATGTTGAGCATGCACTAGTGTTTATTTTCAGTATTTACATTGTAAATAACTTGTTAAGTAACGGAACAAGTAGGTAGGAATAAATCAGATAAAGTGCATGGAGGGTTTCTAACTAAGTAAACTTAGAAACTTCAACACATGCTGCACCTATCATTGTGTTGCACCTCATTATCATATTGTACCTCGTTGTGTTGCACCATGTTGCACCCATCATCACTATGTTGCATCTCATCTTGCTTCACTAATCATGACTGTACCCGTCACTGTATTGCATCTCCTCATGTTGCGCAGCTGCACTATGTTGAGCTCTTCATTGCACTATGTTGCACCCAAATGCATGTTGCAATACCTCATCATCCTGCTACTACAATACATTCTTGTTGCTGCTATATGCCCATCATTACCATTGTTGTCCCATTGTTGCACCATACTGCACCATGTTGCCTTCATCATGCTGCCACCTATCACATCATTATGTTGTTGTACTTACTGTGCACAGTTACAATTCTGGGATTGATTAGTGTACTAACCACAGTCCCTAACAGCCCATCAAAACTGTCCCAGAACTGCCCTTAATGACTATTGTTGTCCTCCACAAAGATGTTGCCCTCCATGCTGCCCCTTAGAGGTAGTTTCAAGCCCAATGCTTTTACCTATCTCTCTAACATAGTTGCGGCATCCAAATGCCTAACAAACAGCATATGCCAGCACCCAAACACATTCATTCTTCACGTTGTCATAGGGTTCCTTCTGCTGTGGCTAGGGTTATTCTCTTGTTGTGGTTAGGGCAACCTTGTTGCGTATAGATTAGGGCAGCATATAGAAGCCTCTTTAGGCTGTGTATAGGAGCCTCTTTACTACGGCTAGGGCATCCCTTTTGTTGCGTCTAAGGGTTGTCTCAAGCCCTTCCAAAACAGCGTATAGATTAGGGCATGGCTGTGTTTAGCTAAGGCTTGATATGACCCGCGTCTAGGGCATGATAGGACTACGTTAGGGTCAGTTGTTAGGTCTCCTTCACCGTGCTAGATCTCCCTTCTCGGACTGCGGCTAGGCTTCATTATAACAGCGACTAGGGCTCTTCTTTTGCCGCATATAGGGTTCCTTCTAGACCTGCGTTTTTCCCTTAGAGATTTCAATCCACTAAAACCCAAAACAAGTTGTGAAGAAGAAATCTCAAGAGAGTTGTGTGTACAAATGACTTGCAAGGCACTTGTATTTATACTAAAACGTGGAGCACAAGTGGGGGCAGTTTAGTTTCTGGCCGACCTTGACGAATTGTCCCATAACACAAATAAATTCATATCTCCATGAATACTTATTGGAATCGGATGATCTTTAGATCAATCCTACACCTCTCGATGAGAGGAATCCAAGAAAATATCAGCTTCCATAAATAAGATGACCCACATGGAGTTTGGCCCTAGTTGCCAATTTTAACACTCCCTCTCAACTAGGGAGAACTCCATTCGCTAATCCATCTGCTAGATTGTACTATCTCTGCCATCAATGCCCTGCGCTACTCTGCCCTGCTGAACCATGAAGAAGAAGAATTAATCGAGAATGTCTCATACCATTCTCTACTGACCCGAAGTCAATCCCATATGAAATCCCAAATCAGTTCCAAAAGAGAGTGAGTTATATCATTCTTACTGACCCAAAATCAGTTTCATTGATCCCATATCACAAGAGTGTCTCAAACCACTCATACTGACCCAAAGTCAATTTCATTGATCCCAAATCAATATCATCCTAGCATAGGGAGTATGGTAGTAACACGATGCGTCCATTGGCACTACTATGGTCCCTATCCTCATTTCCCTGCTCATTGTCCAGATGAGAGGTACTTCCCATGAGTCCCAGACTGCATGGGTAGGATGTCTCGGCAAGAGAAGGATGAACCACTCAGCCTGCCTACATGTCGCAAGGAGTATCCCAGGGGAAGGTTGAACCACTCACCCTGTACACAACAGATCACTAGGGGAAGGCTGAAACGCTCACCCTATGATTGTGTCTCGGCAGGAGAAGGATGAACCACTCATCCTGCCTACGTAGCAAACCACTAGGGGAAGGTTGGACCACTCACCCCATGGTTGCTTATCGCTCCACAATGTACCCTTAAGCCCCCCAGAGCTCCCAGAGCTCAATGTCCATATCATATAGGACCCTTAGGAGAGAGTCTCTCCATGACTCCTAGTCGTTCTCAGAAAGTCACAAATTTGACCTTTCTCAGCGACTTCGACAGAATGTCGGTGACCTGCACATCAGTCCCAATGTGATGGAGCCTTCTTGCTCATCGATGTACCATATCCCAGATAAAGTGGCACCTGATGTCTATATGTTGGAGCGATCATAGAATACAGGATTCCTCAATAATCGAACCCTCCTCTAGTTGACATAGAAGATCACAATGGCATCCATCATGTGTACAAACAGCTCACTGAGGAGCTTCCTCAACCAGGCAACTTCACACGATGTCATACTCGTAGCTATGTATTCGGTCTCAGCGGTGCTCAAAGCAACCGTCTTCTGCTTCCTGCTCATCTAAGATATTGTAGCAGAACCCAAAGAGAACCAGCGCTGAAAAGTGCTCTTGTAATCCTCCACACTGCTTGCCTAGTCAACATTCGAATAATCATGCAGCTTCACATGTCCGACAGTGTATCTCAATCCATGAGACATTGTGCCCCGAAGATATCTTAGAAGATTCTTCGCACCAATCCAGTGAGGCTCAACCATATATGAGCTCAACATGCTAACTACAAAACATATATCCGGATGGGAGTTCACCAAGAACATCAATGCTAGTATGAGTTTATGAAACTCAGAGGCATTTCCCAAATCACGTCTGGCTTCACTACCACATAACTTCTAAAAGTTAAGCTCCATCAAGGTAGTCACAGGCTTGCAGTTCACCATTCCAAATCCGAAATCCAGCTCCCTCTTACTTTTGCAAATGAGAGGGTTTGCACCTGTCAGAGAGAGGTCATCCTCATAAGATGCCAGTATGAGAGGTCTATCATCCATAACCTTCAAGCAATGGTTTGGATCGACTTCATTCCTAGTGAATCTCAGCTTCATCAAACAACTATCAAAATTCTCATATCATGTCCTGGGTGTTAGCTCTAAATCATAGAGAGCTTTCTTCAGCCTACATACATGAGATTCCTAATCATGAATCTCAAACCCCTCTGGTTGTTCCAAACCTGTGGACCCACTATATGAGGGGAATGGTCCCTTTGTAAAATTTTCTTTTGGTACATCTCGGGCATGTACCTTCATGCTCGTCTTGAATTCAAGAATCCCTGTCACCATCTAACTCACATCGGGTAGGGCCCCATAATAAGCATACCTTCGGTGCTATAGTAGAGATGTGTCAACTGACATGGTCCCCAATGGACTTCCTACAACTTCATACAAATTGCCAATCCTGAATAAAAGCATCTTTGAAAATTCCAAAACACATACCTTTCCATCGATGAATGTCACCTTGAAACTTTTGACTTCCATTGCCAAAATGGACACCAGGTTCTTCTTGCAATCAGGTACATAAAGAACTTCTTGTAAATGAATCGTGTTACCCTCATTCAATTGAGGGGTAACATTCCCTACACCCTTTCCGGGATAAGTGGCATTGACTCCAAGTGTAATCCCCACAATTGTTTCCATCTCTACCAAATTAGAGAGAGCTTCCTTCTATCCAATGAAGTGCCTTGAGGTACTACAATCAATAAGCCAGATTCCCAAAGAATCTGGAGGAGAGGGCCAATATAAGATAATGCTTCTTTATCTTATCAGAAACAACATTTGATTTTTCATACCTGGGGTTCATTGCTTTCTTTGAAGAGTCGGCTATTTCCTTGATGACCTGCATTACCTGTCATTCTTCCGGTCATTGAAGATGTCCCTGGAATGATTGTTATCTTCATCAAGTGATGTGTCCCTACCATTCGTACACTCCTTCGCATAATGGCCGAACTTATTGCAAACAAGGCATTTGCCTTTCCTTCCACCCTTAGATCCGGACTTCCCATTGAAGTGATCTTTAGGTAGGACATTAGATGCTTAAGTTGCGCCACTCTGATAATATTCTCTGCTTCGCCTTCACCCTTGGTGAATTTGAAGAGGGATGAGGAATCCATTGAGCCTTTTCTCCTTTCCCAACTGTCCTCAGTGATTGCTCTTTCACTCTTGCTTGGGCTTTGTCTTCACCTCAGCTCCGATACCATGTGAAGTTTAGGTATGTTCTATGCTTAGAGCAATTTATTTCAATTTTCACAGTTAGCTCAATATCTTTTCTAGATTAGCAATCACATCAGCATAATAGTAAATTGCAGATAGAGCATAAACATAAATCACAGAAGACAAGAGGACACAAGATGTGGTGCTTGCCGGGGACAAACCCCAATGTGGGGAAACCCTTGATAAATTCTTCTTATATGTTCTTCAATAGTTCAACAAAGAGAGAGAGAAAGAGAAAGATTACATATACAACAGAAGTCAACACTTTGACTTATCCAAATAAGGGCATAGATCATCTCTAAGAAGATGATTCATGAGGTAGCTGAACTCAATTGAAGACATGCTACTTCGACAGATTCTCCAAGGTGACTCCATCACCATGTTGCACCTATCATTGTGTTGCACCTCATTATCATACTGCACCTCACTATGCTGCACCATGTTGCACCCATCATCACTACGCTGCACCTCATCTTGCTTCACTAATCATGATTGTACCCATCACTATACTGCATCTCCTCATGCTACACTATGCTGAGTTCTCCATTGCACTATGCTGCACCCAAATGCATGCTGCAATACCTCATCATCATGTTGCTGCAATACATCCTTGTTGCTGCTATATGCCCATCATTACCATGTTGTCCCATTGCTGCACCATACTGCACCATGTTGCCTTCATCATGTTGCCACCTATTACATCATTATGTTGTTGTACTTACTGTGCACTGTTGCAATTCTGGGACTAATTAGGGTACTAACCACAATCCCTAACAGCCCATCAAAACTGGCCTAGAATTGCTCTTAATGACTACTGTTGTCCTCCACAAAGATGTTGCCCCTTAGAGGTAGTTTCAAGCCCACTGCTTTTACCTATCTCCCTAACATAGTTGTGACATCCAAATGCCTAACTAACAGCACATGCCAGCATCCAAACACATTCATTCTTCACGCTATGATAGGGTCCCTTCTGCTACCGCTAGGGTTCTTGTCTTGTTGTGGTTAGGGTTGCCTTGTTGCGTATAGATTAGGGCAGCGTATAGAAGCCTCTTTAGGCTGTGTACAGGAGCCTCTTTACTATGGCCAAGCCTCTTTAGGCTGTGTATAGGAGCCTCTTTACTGTGGCCAGGGTATCCCTTTTGTTGCGTCTAAGGGTTGTCTCAAAACCTTCCAAAACAACGTATAGATTAGGGCATGACGTGTTTAGCTAGGGCTTGATATGACCTGCGTCTAGGGCATGATAGGACAGCGTTAGTGTTAGTTGTTAGGTCTCCTTCACCGTGCTAGATCTCCCTGCTTCGACTGCGGCTAGGCTTCATTATAACAGTGGCTAGGGCTCTTCTTTTGCTGCGTATAAGGTCTCCTTCTAGACCTACGTTTTTCCCTTAGAGATTCTTCTCTCCACTAAAACCCAAAACAAGTGGAAAAGAAGAAATCTCAAGAGATTTGTGTGTACAAATGACTTGCAAGGCACTTGTATTTATACTAAAACGTGGAGCACAAGTGGGGGCAGTTTATTTCTGGTCAACCTTGACGAATTGTCCCATAACACAAATAAATTCATATCTCCATGAATACTTATCGGAATTGGATGATCTTTAGATCAATCCTACACCTCTCGATGAGAGGAATCCAAGAAAAATATCAACTGCCATAAATAAGATGACTCGCATGGAGTTTGGCCCTAGTTGCCAATTTTAACAATTCCTTATGGGGGCTTTTGTCCTTATTTTATTGTGAGGGGTTACAAGTTTGGCCCCCAATTTTGGCTTTTTTCCCTAAACACCCCCAATTTATCCAATGTTGCCCCAAAACATTGGATATTGGGCTTCCCCTTTTATCATCAACTATAGCCTACAAGGTTGGATAGGTTATTCCGTCCTCCCTCGAGCAATTAATCAATAGGGAACATTACATTAGATTATCATGAGAAGCTACAAACAAACTAGCTAAGGGAATATGAAAAGCTTCATTTCCCATATGCTCATCATCTCTAATTTACAATTTATTGAAATTTCGGTAAAGGAAGAGATTGGCAAGGAAGACAATATGTCATAATTGTGGATCTTTTGTGTAGAACGACGATATGTTGAATTGTCCATCCTTCCTTGGATAGTGTCTACAATAAGAAAGGCTTTCTAGGTTATGCAACAAACATTAGCATGGCCAAAAAAAAATCTTTTGCAACCAATTTGTGACACCACAAAGATAATGACAAGGGATATTAGCCTACTAATGACATTATGTCAATTGTTGTTAAATTTCCATGAAACTTTGCAACTTCTTAGATGAATAACTGAAAATTGAAACTCAATTAACTTTCACCAAGATACAGAGCCTCTTAACAACTTATAAGCAATGGAATAAAAACATAGAAATAAAAAACACATCACACAAATATTGACACACTTGTATTCTCAGGAAACCCAACTGGGAATCCCTGCTTGCTTGATGTGGCATTTTATTGATTGTCTTGGAGCAACTGAATCTATTACAAAGCAATTTGTCTCTCTTGAGAAAGTGTTTTGCTTCTCTCTTAAATCTCAATTGATATGGTTAATCTATGATGGCCTAGATCACTGCTTGATCTCGGCCCTCTAGCTCGCAACCAATCCTCTACTGCCTCCATGACCTGCTTTGCAAACCTTGTTGTCTTGCTTCAATTCTAGTCCTCCTTCCTTGCACACTTGGTAGCATTATTCCTTGCATTGATCTCCTATTTCCTAGCGCAGTTCAATCCCTATTTCTTAGCACACTTGTGCCCTATTTCTTAGCACACTTGTGCCCTATTTCTTAACGCACTTGTGCCCTATTTCTTAGCACACTTGTGCCCTATTTCTTAGCGCACTTGAGCCCTTATTTCTTAGGACCCTAGCTCCTCTTTCCTGCGCTCAGCCAGCTCCTAAATACTTGCGCACTTGTTCCTCCCATTTCTTAGGAAACAAGTTCTCTGCACTCTCCACAATCAAGACTCTTCTCACAAACTCATGAACTACTTTGTCTCACAATCTTGTGCACGAAACAATGAATATTCATTGTGCCTTTGCCCCTTCTTTTATAGGCCCAATTCGAACATGCAAGGAGGCCCAGTGCCAAATTTAGAACTAGAGTTATAATTTCAAGTTAACTGAGTGTTACTCGCTCTCCTTCCAATCATCACTGGAGTTGTTAACCCGTTCTCTCTCCAATCAACATTGAAGACTAACTCGTTCTAACTGAACTTCGAATTGCCACCTTGTTTTGTAGCCAAACTAATGAAGACTCCACTTAACTGAAGATTCAACTCTATGTATGTTAACTTGATGATTATTCCAATAAACTGGAAATAACTCATCCTAACTAAAGTTTAACTCATGAGGGCAATTTGAGGTCTTCACTGGCTAAGGCACAAGCTAGAAGACCTTGTTCGCTACATTTTCAACACTCCCTCTTAGTGAGGAAGGTACTTCTAGAAAAACCTCATCCACCTAGATCTGTGTTCAATACCACCATGTTATTTGTCGTTATAGTTGCTCCCTCTGAACTAGAAGACTTCACTACTTTCTGCTGTGGAATATAATCTAAAGCCCTGTTCTTTCCAACCATGCTCTACAAGTCTATCATCTCAGTCATAAGTGCCATGTACCCCTTGTATCTTTGTGGCTACTTATTCTGCCTAAAGGTGGTATTGGGAGGTCCAACTCTCTTTTGACCCTCCCTAAACAAATCTTTTGCCCACTTGGATCGAACTCTCCCTATATCAGGAGTCATTGATTGAGTGGCTACCTCCACTCGCCCTGGGCTCTACTCCTCATCGTCTTACTGGTTGGCCCACTTGCCAACTAGCCAAGATTCAAACTGAGATATTGGTTGAGGCTCCATCTTGAGTAGCTTCTTCTCAGATACTCTAACCTGCTCTTGCTCTAAGGACTCCCTAAGAACTCTGCTCTCCTCACCATCATTGTTGGAAATTGGATAAACCAACGCTCCCCGTGTGTTTCGAGACATATGCTTAACCACCTCTCGTGGATTCGTTAACTCTGGTGATGCATTCGTTTACTAACACCTGCAAGTTTTGGTGTAACGGCAATCGTGATTCCAACAAGTGGCATCAGAGCCAAAGGTCTCGAGTTTGAATCACACTAGGCTCACGCTGGGGGGTAGATTGTTGGACATTGAATAAACCAGTGCTCCCCGTGTGTTTCGTGACATGTGCTTAACCGCCTCATGTGGATCCGTTAACTCTGGCGATGCGTTCATTTACTAACACCTGTGGGTTTTGGTGTAATGGCAATCGTGATTCCAACAATCACTTCTCTACTCTCCACACTTCATACCTTGTTGATCAAGGTTGCGCCTATCTCTACCTAGAACTTATAGAGATTCATCACCCTCACACCTATTAGCTTCACACATCCAGAAGCTAAGTGCTTCAGGTAAGCCTTACCTCTGTTGAAGATGACATCATAACCCTTGTCCTCAAGGGTAGCTACTAAAACAAGGTTCTACTTCAGGCCTGGAACATAGAGGACATCTCCGAGATGGAGAGAGCTACCTGACTACCTGCCAAGACTCATAGTACCAACTCCCCTAGTTGAGTACTTGTCATCATCTCTTAGCACAATCTAAAACTGCATGTCCTTATCCCTCCAATAGGTGAAATACTTCTTGTTCCTGGCCATGTGGAATGATGCTCCTGAATCAATATAACATACAATGTTGTTTGTTGAACTTGCCATGCAAGCTATCAATGAGAAATCTTTCTCGAACTAGGTCGAAAACACATCTACCTCTGTTGATGCAGCCACATGATCCTTACTAGACTCCTTCCGATTAGGGCACTTGGTGGCATAGTGCCTAAACTCATGGCAATGGAAGCACTTATCTTACTCAAATCCTTCTTCTTCTTCTCGCCCTTCTGACTAGACTTAATCTCTCCTTGGCCCTTCTTGCCCTTGGCTCTACTACCTTTGCTTGCCAGGGAAAAGGTCTCTTCATCCTCTATTGGAGCTTCTACCAGCTCTCATTCCTATCCATATTTCTTCTTGAACACAATCACTCCATAACCTTTCCTAACTAATAATATTCTCTTTGTTACTTACTGCATCTTGGAAACTATATCAAGATTTATGGAGTCCCAAAAGCACAAGACTTGCAAGGTCTTTTGCTTCTACCATCTCACCCACACTACCTAGCTCATCCCGAACCTGAGTGAACTTTGAAAGATATGGGACGGCGGGCTCTCTTTTGCTCATCCAAATACTGCTTAGCTTCTCCTTGAGAGCAAGCTTCTTGGCATCACTGGAACCCTGATACAAAAAGATGGCTTTAAGCATCTCATATGCTATCTTCTTCTCATGGAGATGAGGGATAATATGGTCTCTGATCCCCTCGAGAATTATCCTCCTCGCCTTGGTGTCATTCTTGTTATGTTGGGCCAACTATTAGGCATCTATAGGTGGCATTATTTGCTACTTCACAAACTCTAGCACCCCACTATCTTCCAACACCACTGATATCCACTCCTTTTATGCGCAGAAATTCGAGGCTCCCTCTAAATTGTGATATGACCTTAGTCCTTGGAACACCATACTACTATCCAAAGAACTGCTCTGCTCTACAAACTCTAGCGCAAGCCTTCTACTTGATCTGCGTTGTCTACTAACTAGCCAATCTGGTGTTGGTATTTATACTAATCTTTGCTCTAATACCATGTTAAATTTCCATGAAACTCTACAACTACTTAGATGAATAACTGGAAACTGAAACTTAGTTAACTTAGTTACTTTCACCAAGATACAAAGCCTCTTCACAACTTATAAGTAGCTGAATAAAAACACAGAGATAAAAAATACATCACACAAATATTGACACAACTGGGAAAACTTGGTTGCTTGATGTGGTATTTCATTGGTTGTCTTGGAGTAATTGAATCTATTACAAAGCAATCTCTCTCTCTTGTGAAAGCGTTCAGCTTCTCTCTCAAATCTTAGCTGATATGGTTAATCTAGGTTGGCCTAGATCACTGCTTGATCTCATCCCTCTAGCTCACGACCAACCCTTTGTTGCCTCCTTGACCTACTCTGCAAACCATGTTGTCTTGCTTCAATTCTTCTCCTCCTTCCTTGTGGACTTGGTCGCCTTGTTCCTTCCATTGATCTCCTATTTCTTAGTGCATTTCAGGCCCTATTTTCTAGTGCACTTGTGCCCTATTTCTTAGCGCACTTGAACCCCTATTTCTTAGAACCCCACCTCCTCTTTCCTGCGCTCAACCAGCTCCTAAATACTTGCTCACTTGTTCCTCCTATTTCTTAGGAAACAAGTTCTTTGCTCTCTCCATAGTCAAGACTCTTCTCACAAACTCATGACTCAGGAGGTGCTTTGTCTCACAACCTTGTGCACAAAACAATGAATATTCCTTGTGCCTTCGTCACTTCTTTTATAGGCCCAATTCGAACATGCAAGTAGGCCTAGTTCCAAATTTAGAACTAGAGTTTTGATTTCGAGTTAACTGAGAGTGTTGCTCTCCTTCCAATATCACTGGAGTTATCAACTCGTTCTCTCTCCAATCAACATTGAAGACTAACTCGTTCTAACTGAACTTCTAACTACCACCTCGTTCTATAGTCAAACTGATGAAGACTCCACTTAACTAAAGCTTCAACTCTACGCATATTAACTTGATGATTATTCCAGTAAACTGGAAACAACTCATCCTAACTGAAGTCTAACTCATGAGGACAATTCGAGGTCTTCAATGACTAAGGCACAAGCCAAAAGGCCTTTCTCACTACATTTTCAACAATTGTCGTTGTAGACTGTATTGCAAGTGTTCCCTATAGTGCATTCTGCACAACATTAATTTGCACCTCTAATACAATGACCAAAACAGGATATCCTTACTTGAACATAGTTTAGCTTGAACATCTCATCAACGTGACCAGTCAAATCATGGACATAATCAATCTCTTAAAAAAGGATTAAACCTCCGCACTTACAAGAAAGGTTATCAAAACCAAAACTTGACAAACTAAAATCTCAAACCAACTCAAACCAAATGTGAATTAAAAGAGATGGTAGGCTAAAAACTCAAATATTCAAAAAATAAATATTTATGTTCATAAATGTAAATCCAAAAACATTAAGTAACAAATAAGCATGTATACAACATGTAAGGATGAGTAGCAAAATGGCTTCAAATGTGATATATATCTGCACCAAAATACATAAACATCAAGGCTCTATATTGGATCTAAAGTCTTCAAAGAAATTCACTACACCAAATCACAAGATATCACACGAATCATTCCCTAAACTGAAATAATCATCGATATCCTCTCCCTCATCTACTTGTCTTGATTCGTCTAGGTGCATCACTAGAGCATAGAACCTATGGTGTTGCAAGGGGCTCCAAGTCCATCTAGCCCAAGTCATCAGTTGCAAACATTGCCCACTAACACTCCACGATATCCCCTAAGACAATGGGCTTTGTACTTGGTGCGTTGTTTAGCAATTGTTTGCATCTCGATCAAAGATTATACTACACAAAGTCAAAAACATTCAACCATTGTTGTCCCAAACACTTTCTCTTCTTCTTGTGTGTGCTCAAAGATGGACCAATTGTGTTCACACCTAATAATGCTACATGTTTGACCTAATAAGTGAATTGCAAAAAATTTCAATCTAAAGCATATGCCACCAATGCCTTAACCAATTAGTTGCAATAAGAGTCAAAAAATTAGAAAATTCAAGAAATGAGTTTGAAACTATGATTAGAATTTTGCATTGTCTAGAGCAATGAATAATATAACTTACAAACTTCAAATAGTTGGTCCTTGTCTCCTTGTGAAAGAGGCATGATTTTTCCAAAAGCACATCTTCTTTCAATAAAATGATTGAGTTGCACATGTATGGGATCCTAGTAAGCCAAATTAGGAACCATGTCATCTATGCATGTGTACAATCCATCTTTCTACTAGTGCATCAAAGTTTGATGAGTACTGGAACCTTAGGTTCAAGTAATACCCGACACATAGAGAAGTCAATGGAGTTGCTTGTTCCATCTTAGATATATGATCCACCATACATGAAGCTACTTTTGCTTTCTAACATTGTACACTTCCTTTATTTGCTCTTTGGTCCAACCCACGGCATCAAAAATATTACCCAGAGCCATTTTATCCCCAGCCGCCCTATGGAACACCTTAACAAGGGGCTAAGTAACTTTGATGAGCTCCTATAATTTAGACCAAAAAGAGATCTCATAAACTTTCCCGTAGAGATCTTGTGCCTTAAAAATGAGAATCTTATTTCACATTCTCATGGGGTTTTTTCTTACCAACACTGTAGGACTACGGTTTTCAATAGCAATTACAAGTTGTTGAGATTTGGAGGCCATTCACCTTGTTCTTCTTCCTTGAGCATCATTCATCACCCAAGACAAGAACAAGGGTAAGAGGATGGTTGGCTTGATGGAGATTTTCTCAAAGACATATTTCACTATGAGATTTCATTTAGGCATTGTTTTTGCAAAATCTAGCAGGAACCCTACAAGGTATAAACTAGACCAAGAAGCAACAATGGAGTAGTGGCTCACTATCACCACAGCCAAAACCCCCTGATATTTACAGACTTTAACTGATGGGAGGAGTCTCGATAGAGGATAGAGATCAATTATAATAGGTATTCTAGGGTTAATGTGTGACGTGATGTCACTGGGAACTTTTCAAGAAAGATACAATTTAGATTCAAGGCTTCATAAGGAAGCAATTCCCTTTCTATGAAAAGACCTAGAAATAAGGGCACAAAACAAAGGGTTTGATAAATTTGATGAGTGTTGGAGTAACCAAAGGTCAAGGCTAGAATAAAAGGTTCCTTACAATGAATATCAACTATGCCAAGGAGCATGAAACCTTCATGGAAGCCCTTAAGTTGAAGGAAGGAAAACTAAGGTTTCCCTCTTTGGCAAAAACTAGGGCAAGGAAATTTATGGATGAAATTGAAGTGGATGCCCACCAAAAGGATAAATTTTATGGAAAATATTATCCTCTTGATGTTTAGGCTCTCCAACCACCACAACTCCTCTTGCCTAGGGATTCACACCAAGCCCTAGTTCCCTAACTTAGCCTGAAAGGTCCAAATTTAAGAGAGAGAAAATATGGAGAAATTTTGATAATGATCACCAACAATTTGGACTAGTGCTTTGTCCGTTGGGAATATGGAGTCCGGGATAAAGATTAGCCAAAATTGTTCCTAAGGAGGCCAAAATTTAATGCCCTAACAAACAAATTTCAAGCATTTACCCACTCAATGGAAAAATGGAGCTTATGGGAGAGCTACTATGAGTTCATCACTAGGACAATTCATCATATGTTATATATGAGTAATGCATGCAATATTCATCTAGATAGCATTAAAATTGATCGTCAATAAATTAGGGCACAATTTAGCATAAGCTAGAGTCAATAATTTCATAAATTAGACATTCAAGAAATAGATATTCAACAATAAAGTACATTTACAAGATAAATTGCAATATTTCCATCCATTAGACCAAAGAATAGGTCCAAAGAATATCCAAACATCAGCTCCAAACATCAAAATGCATCCAAAGGTCTACAAACATCCACAAAAGATCAAGTGCAAATTCCTCTAAGTAGGCCAAAATTCCAATGTGTCATGATGATTTAATCCAAATGACAAGTTCTCAATTTATATGAGGCATTCAAATGCCTTACTAGCCTACAAGCCCCTACAAAATCATATAATAATGTGCAAAACATGTCTAGGTCAAAAGCCAACCTAGTAGCCTTTGTGAAATATGATTTATGTCCACATGTGCAAGTCATAAGGATGATGTCATGCTAGTGTAGGCTTGCTTAGGGTATGCGTTGAGGACCTTAAGTGCCATGATGAGTGAAGAGGCCCTCTAAAATCATGTTCTAGGGGTTGGCACCTAGATCTCTCGTAAAATCCTCTGTGGGCCCCAATTTTGGGCTTGGGGCACTAAAATGGGTCTCATGGGTCTACAAACGATGAATAAGCCTAATTTTGCTCCAATGTTGATGGCACTGAAGATGGTGTTAGTCCTCCCATGTCTCGAGGCATGAGATAAACCTCATCTGGGCTTTGGATCAATTGCCAAACCATGTGATCACTGCTAAGCCGGTTGGGGGCATGCTAGTCCATGTGCATCATCCCATGAATAATAAAGCAAAATGCAGGAACATTGTGGGTGGCCATGGATATGAATGATGCACTACAATTGCATGGAGTCCCATGGCTCTCAATGTATCACCTGCAGGTGTCAATATGTCCCTCTGGAGGACCTGGACCCTAGTTAAGTTGCCCAAACCCATAGATGGAACCGCCCTCCAACATGTGCTCTTAAAAAATGGTGAGGAGACATATGACTAATGCAGGTGGCGGAGATATGAATGGCATGTCACATCGGCTATAAGGTGGTTGTCAAAGGTTGTTGGCTATTAGCTAGAAGAGATGAATAGGAGAAAAGTTTATCCTAGTGATCACCCACTTTTGGTGGGCAACAGGCACACTTGACACATGCATGGTTACATGTCTTACATTACCTTTGTTGCATCATTGATGGAGAGCCTTCATCCTAGGTTGAACCTAGTCTCGAGATCACATAGATGGAGGCTATGAGAGAGAAGGAAACCTTAAAGATTAATACTTTATTTCAAGAGATGTCCAAGGCATGATTTATCGCAAGGTTATCATCAAACACAACCCAAATGAGAAAACACCCTATACAATGGAGGTCCAGAGCATGACATCTTGTAGCAAATAGGTTAATGACAATAAAATGAGAAACAACCTCTTCAAGGACGTGTCTAAGGGATTTTGAAGATAAGGTGTGAGAAATAACCCTAATGGAGGAGCTTCCACATATTTCGAGGCATATTTTACCTTTTCAAGGTATTTGAGGTTTAAGGACACATCATTCTAGTTATATTCTATATATTTGGAGGGAATCTCTTTGCATGAGGAGATACCATGTTGCATTTTTAACATAATATGTTAGAATTCCTGCAAACCTTGTACCCAACACTTAATTCTTAAAAGATTACAAATCTATTGATTAATTGCATAGCTAGGTTCATTAACACAATAAATTCAGAAGCAAAATATAACAAATCTCAGCTACAGTGACACAACATGTTATGCCCAATCAAATCAGTACATGACTAACTTGATTCACAACCTACTTGGGCTCTCGTCCTAAAAATAACGACCCAACTAAGGAAATACATCTACAACAATGAATCTGATCCAATTGATCAAGCCCTCCTTGGTTGCTCTAAATCTTCTTAATGCCCCCTTCCTCAGGTCCAACACACTTAGAGTATCACACTCCTCACTGAGATGCAACTCTCAATCTTATGTTGTTGTATGGTATCTCTTCTCCCTCTCCTTAGCCTTGCTTTTATAACTTTTTGTTCAACTAAATTCCTAACCCTAATCTCTAGAGTGATTGACAACGAAGATTAGATCTTGCCTCACTTGAGATCCAAGGCCGAGAATAAAACATAATCACTAAAGTAAAAATTTTACAATATCTAATGTTTCATTAGCTCAATTAGCCAACATAATAATTATGTGCTTTTCCAAAGTTAAACTTAGGTTAAGTTACATCATAAACTTGCTCACAATTGAACAAGTGTTCTAAGGAAACTTTAGGCGTCTTCTGCACGCTTAGACACTTAGGCCTGTAAAAAAGTATTTGCACGAGCTACAAACATCAACATTGCCTCTTAGCGAGGGAGGTACTTATGCCCATTGGAACTAACTTTGATCCTAACACTGCATCAGCTGCCATGGCTGCTCCTTCTTAACTAGAGGCCTTCCCTGCCATCTGGTTTGGAAAAACCCTCGAAGTCCTGCTCCCCTTGGCCTAATTCTTATAAGCCTCTTGCTCCTGAACATCTACTTAGGTCATTGTTACCCACCAACTGTGGGTAGTGTATATAAGAAAAAATTTCTCCTAGATGGTCCTCAGCCGGCAACCAACAGTGCCTTGTAGCAACCAGATAGCTCAGTGTGCCATTGTAGCAATCCCTCAACCACTTGTCGTGATTGTATGTTTGAAGGTGAGCCTCCCGACCCTAAAGGTATGGCTTTTCATTGGTATAGTTGAGAAAGTTTTCTTACTTGTCATGGGCGCCCTTTGGGCATGGATTGGTGGAGGGTTTTGGTGGAAAGAGTGGGTTAAGTCTATATTCTTGTCTCCATTGCCCGATTTTGTGGTTACCCTTGAATCCTAGTCCCGTGGGATCTCCTTCACTGGCCATTAGCTTTAGATATGGCACTACATGGGAAATCATGATTTTGGTTGCATGGTCCCGCTTCCCGATTCCACCTACATTACTCCATTTCCACTAATTTTAGGCCCATTCATCTCTTTCTCCGTCCAAGTCCCACATGTGTCCACTGGGTCCACATAGGGTTAGCCTTCCCCTACCCTTGTCCACACCTTGGGTCGGACCTAGAACAATGCCCAGAAAGTTGATGCAGCTAAAAAGAAAATAAAAAGCATAATTTGGCCACTCTCAAAAGGAAATGTACCACAAAATGCAAAAGATGGTCGGGACATACAAATTTAGCACGTGGGCAAAAGCCAAACATGAGCTTTACCCCTTATCCATGGCCACCACCCTGATTCCTATGGGCCCTAGATGAGCCCCCTCCATCATTAAGGAACCCATGATTGTCCCAACCCCTGGTGGGCGATGAACTTCCCCACCTTAAGGGGTATCCACTGTTACATATTACACATAATGCTCTCATCCCCTAGAGCCCCGAGCAGCTATAGAGAAAAATAAATCAAAGGCAAAAGGCATATGAAGAAGGGTGGAAAAATAAAGGCCAAGTAACTCATGTACCACGATTTGCTCCCTCCTTCACTCATATACCCGGGTGTGGGCTTCCCTCATTATAAATACCCTTGCACCATGACATGTGGTCTGGATGTTTCCCCTGATCCGCACTTTGTTCCATTACTATATTATTTGCCACCTACCACATGAGAGATGTACCATGGGCATGTCACCCCCTTTAGAGATTGAAACCACCTAATAGGGTCCTTGGTTAACCCCCTTATTGAGCTTGGAGACATTTGTACATGCCAAAGCCCACTATGGAAGGGCATGCCACCATGAAGTGCCCCATTGATCCCGTGACTTGTAAGCTCTTTTACTTGAGTATTTTAATGATTTGTTATATTGGAGGGTAAGGGGACACATAGGATCTTATGCAAGATTGCGAGTGGGTCTCCATTTGGAGCTTTGTCTCCCTATACGGGGTCCTAGCCCTCCAGAGGACCACATTGGCACTTGTAGGGTGAGCGTTGAAAGCCATGGTCCTCCACCATAGCAGAGAGCACTTCATGGATCTTCAGCACCAATCATAGATTGCTCGTGCTCCACCTTTTGGATGAGGATAATGCACCTGGTTCACCATGCCCATCCAGCTCCACACATATACCACACACTTGGCAAATGTTCCAAGGTTCAGAGGATGTCTCCGGCAGCAGAGGGAGGGCTTACATCGTCATCCTAGCCCTTACAGATGGTCTACAGGCATTTTCAATCCACTTGGATACCCATGAGGATGCCCTTGTGCCCCACACCCACATGGGAGAACCACAGGTTTTTGCTTGGAAAACAAAGGGCCAGCCCCTTGTTTACTATGTTTGGAGTCCAGTTCTTCATCATGGCACCCCTTGGACTTCATTAGGCCTCCTCAAAGGCCCAACGACTCACTATGTTGATCATTCAGCCCTCTTGACAGGCTTATCTTTGCATTATTGACCTATTTGGTGGGCTTCTCACCAAAAGCATCATTATTATGCACATTATTTAATTTTAGGGTCTTAATTAAGCCAATTTAGCTAAATTAAATTCATTAGAGAGTGTATAAATAGAAGTGAGATGATTCATTTTCATCGTCATTACTTAAATTGGGTTCTTATTTCTTGTGAGATTTTTGCTATCCCTTTTGGAGGAGGATTTTGGATCTAATGGATGAATTTTGATGTTTCGATATCTCTCTCTTTTCTTAGAGCTTCATTATTGGCATACTTTGGTGATTGGACATACTCTTTACGCATGTAAGTAATCTTTTCGTGTCTATTCTTGTTATTTTCTTTAATATATTGATCTTGCTAGGATATTCACTATAAAATATCTAAAATTTACTGCTTTTCTTATGCGAAATTGTGGAAATTTAGTCTTTTCTAGCGTTGCATCATCTCATGTATCACATGTGAAAGGGTGAATGTTCCTAGTGATCGTTTATATTGAACACATTTTGATAAGTCATCAATTATTGGAAATTGAAGTATAAATTCTTCTAGCAGTTGTTATCATGCGCTAACCGCCATGCAAAGTTGTCTAGGAGGCTCCTTAATTGGGTGTAGTTCCTCTAAATCACAAATTTCATCTTGACTCCATCTTCCCCAAAGGATAAGGCATTGATCCTTCCATAGGTGATCATTCTCAAAGAGAATTTCTCACCTTCCCCTCTTTTTCTAGGTCTAGCCTCCATAGGTCACCTAGGGCATCGCTTTTCTCACGATTTAGCCATCAAAAGAATTTGATCTCTTTCCCACAACTGCGTTATTGTTTCCTCACAAAGCCCTCCAAATTTCATGAGATTCTGACTATGGGATCTTAAGATATTTCAAGCCCTAGCTCGAAGATCAATTCTTACCCTTGGTTTCCCATTGGCTAGTAACCTCATTGGGATCATAGCACTAAATCATCAAAACAAGATTATTTCTTTGATCCCCATCCTTTCCTGAATTAGGTCAAGTACATCCTTAGTTGATCAATTCCATATCCTTAACGTAATTGCGGGTCCACTTGGCCCTTTGTGGTCCCGCAACTTGTTGATTCCAATTCCACAAAGATCACCAAGAAGTCAAGCATCCATAAGGCCTTTTGAGACTAGGTGCTATCTTGACAAGGCATACTCTCACACCCTATCCTCAAAGGCCCTCTTAGCCCTTCTTAGAGAGCCTGTCACCTTGCTCTAAAGCAAGTAACCCATTTAGTTGAGGCTCTCTTGTGAATAGGCCTAGGAATCACTTCTTTATCTTATCATTGACCATATATTCTCATGATTGCTCCTATATCGGGACTCCTCCCATCGATGAAAGTCCATAAAGAGCAAAGAGCCTTAGCTGAGGTGACAGTGGGCTATTGCTCCATTGTTGCCCTCGACCTAGTACTTTCTCTATAGGAACCCCTCCTAGGACCCTTGCTAGTTTGAGCAGTAACATTTTTGGCGTCCTTACCAGGGAGGAAGCAGTTCTGCCTCCCTAGTGAATCACTGAGGAATTGATTCATTAAACGACATTTCAAATATTTCTCTGGCGACTCCATGCATTGTCCAAAGCCCTAGTTTGCTTGAAGGTGACAACATTCCTCCTCTAAGTAGGGCCGCTGCAAGACGAGGAGAACGAACTCCATCACCTATTAGAACTACCCTTCTTCCTAAATTGGAAAATGTCAATGGTCCTACCCCAAAAATGGAAACTAGTTCCAATGTTGACCCAAAACAAGACGAAAATGTCAATGGTCCTACCCCAAAAATGGAAACTAGTTCCAATGTTGACCCAAAACAAGACCAACTCAAAATGACTAAAAGTGAAGGGCATTTGGTCAATGTCTTTGCCCCTTTGAAATTGATTAATGACCCCAAGCCTTTACTTGAGAAATACAACAACCGGTTGCCCAAGTTCAAAGGTGATGCTACCATAAGTGTCGGTCACCATGTCGAAGAATTCTATTGGAACGTGTCTCCTAGGTTGATATTTGACGAAGATAGGCTCATGATGCTTTTTGCTTTGTCTCTTGAAGGGCAAGCAAGGGCATGGTACCTTAGTCTTCCTCCAGGATGCATAGGATGACTTTGACCAATTAGAAGACATGTTCATGAGAAAATGGTCATGTAATGCACAAGGAACCTTCAACATTGAGAAGTTCTATCAAATATGTAGAGGAAGGGAGGACATCTGAGAGTTCATCCAAAAATTTGATAGGGTAGTTAGGGATATCCCTGACCATTTGAAGCCCCCCTAATGCCAACATACTTGACAAATTTATTAAAGTTGTAGGTGGCCACCTAACCTACGCATTAAGGGATAAGAAACCTGAAAACTTGTTTGAGGCTAAAGAGATAGCTATGGAAGTCGAGGAAAACTTATGAATTTCCAAGATGGATGCTAATGATCACCCCAAGGCTAAGGTCGAGGTCAAGAAGGTAAAATCCAAAGATCAACATGAAGAAATCCTTCTGGTACTTCTCAAGAAAATCCCAACGAAGAAATGAATTCATGAGATAGGCTCTACATGAACAAACTCACTACTTTGGAAAGGGCCCAAAAATCTAGCTATATCCCAAAAGGGAAGACTTTCCCTAAGAAACAAAATGAGGAAGACAAGCCAAGGTCATCGCAAGTCCCCAACACTTTGGCTCCAACTAATGCAATTGAGCAAATTTCATCTTCCGAAGATGAGCATGAAGAAGTATATGAACAGGCTAACCTTGTAGAATCCAAAGCCTTGAACATTTTGCTAAGGGGTTCATATATTCATCCTCCCACTAGTGAGATCACTATCAAGGAAGAAAAAGAAGAGCCAATCCTTAACGCTGATGATAATGGAAGATTCAAAGGGGTCCAATATTCGCAAAAGGACAATAACAAAGACCCTGCAACCTCCAAGGAACCCAACAAAGATGACTCAATTCCCAAGAAAATCTCTCCCAAAGAATCTCTCCCTAAAGATCCCCCTAAGAAGGACCCTCCGTAGAAAGCCAATTCCAAAAAGAAAGAAACCATCAAAAGGGATAAAGGTAAGGGGGTCAGACTTGACATTGATCTAGAGAACCCTATAGGGAAAATGATTGTACAAGTTCCATTAAAGGAGATTATGAAGCTTCCCCGGCAACAATGGCAAATCAAGAAATCCCTTGGCCTTGAAGAGGAGGAATTACCTGAAGCATTGCAGAATATCCACCTTCCTAATCTCAACCCAGGACATGACCTATTCATGCTTACCTTAGCCATAAATGACCTTTTATTACATAATTGCATGTTAGATTTAGGGACTTCCGCAAATATCATGCCACTAAAAATCATGAAGCAATTGGGTCTTAACATCACTCAACACTATAAAAAGGTGTGTGGCTTTAACTCCAAACATGTAGAAGCAGAGGGCCTCATAAAAGATCTTAAGATTTCTTTGGCTATGAACCCCGATATATCATTGCTTACTAATGTTGTGGTCATAGATATCCCTGATGCATGGGGGATGCTACTATCAAGGAAGTGGGGAACCATTTTTAGAGGCCATCTCCAAATGGACTTGTCATATGCCACTACTCCACAATCTAATGGAACCCCCTTGATTCTTTATAGAGAGCCTACATACCCTACTCATGTGGTCAAGCCAAGACCGATCCCATACTACAAGACACATGGGATTGAGAAGCCTTCACCCATTCTCCCTTCACAAGAAGTTCATATTCTCAAGCGACCAAATAACAAAGCAAACAAAAAGTGGAAGCCTAAAAGGGAATGAATACAAGGTTGGGGATGTGGTCTTGGGAATGCCACTAAAAATCATGAAGCAATTGGGTCTTAACATCACTCAACACTATAAAAAGGTGTGTGGCTTTAACTCCAAACATGTAGAAGCAGAGGGCCTCATAAAAGATCTTAAGGTTTCTTTGGCTATGAACCCCGATATATCATTGTTTACGGATGTTGTGGTCATAGATATCCCTGATGTATGGGGGATGCTACTATCAAGGAAGTGGGGAACCATTTTTAGAGGCCATCTCCAAATGGACTTGTCATATGCCACTACTCCATAATCTAATGGAACCCCCTTGATTCTTTATAGGAAGGCTACATACCCTACTCATGTGGTCAAGCCGGGACCGATCCCATACCACAAGACACATGGGATTGAGAAGCCTTCTCCTATTCTCCCTTCACAAGAAGTTTGTATTCTCAAGCGACCAAATCACAAAGCAAACAAAAAGTGGAAGCCTAAAAGGGAATGAATACAAGGTTGGGGATGTGGTCTTGGTAGATAAAAATCCAATGCCCATCAAGATTCATGGGAAAGTTGGGGAGGATTATTACAACATTGCCAAACTCAATGACGAACTTTGGCCGCAACCAGTCAAGTTAAGTTGTATCACCCCTTTCCTTGATACTTGACATTGTATTATATGCATGTTAGGGTAGGATGTATTGCATGTAGATTTTCTCATTAGAACTAACATCATATGATATTTTCATGATAGATTAGTTGCATTTAAATTAAATTTGCACTTTAATTTCTTGATGATTTTTGTGGCCTAATACTAAGCAAGGGTGATCATAAGACACCACAAAAACATGTTGCCTCATATCCTTGGCCCTTCATATGTGCAAGTAATAGGTCTATGGTACCAAAAGATTGTCAGTGTTCTCATGACCTCCCATTCGAGTAGTTTCGTGTACCTCCCAAGAGATGATGTCCCAGTTGGAGCCAGATATTACACACCAGTTGTGGGTAGTGTATATAGGAGAAAAAAATTCTCCTAGATGGTCCTCATTTGGTAGCCAGCAACCCCCTACAGCAACCAGATAGCTCAATGTGTCATTATCTGTGCCACCTGAGCCAGCCATGTGGTCCCTCAACCACTTTCCATGTTTGTATGTTTGAAGGTGGGCCTCCCGACCCCAAAGGTATGGCTTTTCATTAGTAAAGTTGAGTATTTTTTCTTACTTGTCATGGGCACCTTTGGGCATGGATTGGTGGGGGGTTTTGGCGGAAAGAGTATGTTAGGTCTTTATTCTTGTCTCCACAGCCCAATTTCGTGCTTACCTTTGTATCCTAATCTCGTGGGATCTCCTTTACTAACGATTAGCTTTAGGAATGACACTACATGGGAGATCCTGATTTTGGTTGCGTGGTCCCACTTCTCGATACCACCTACATTACTCCCCTTCCACTAATTTTAGCCCCATTCATCTCTTTTCCCATCTTGGTCCACATAGGGTTAGCCTCCCCCTCCCCTTGTCCACACATTGGGTTGGGCTCAGAACAATGCCCCAGATGTTGATGCAGCTAAAAAGAAAATAAAAAGCATAATTTGGCCACTCTCAACAGGAAATGTACTACAAAATGCAAAAGATGGTAGGCACATGCAAATTCAGCATGTGGGTAGAAGCCAAACATGAGCTCTACGCCTTATCCATGGCCATCACCCTAGTTCCTATGGGCCCTAGATGAGCCCCCTCCATCATTAAGGAACCCATGATTGTCCCAACCCCTGGGGGGCGATGAACTACCCCACCTGAAGGGGACATCCACTGCTACATATTACACATCATGCTCTCATCCCCTGGAGCCTCGAGCAATTATAGAGAAAAATGAATCAAAGGTAAAAGGCATATGAAGAAGGGTGGAAAAACAAAGGTCCAGGTAACTCATGTACCATAATTTACTCCCTCCTTCACTCATATGCCCAAGTATGGGCTTCCCTCATTATAGCTACCCTTGCACCATGACATGTGGTCTGGATGTTTCCCTCGACCCCCACTCTATTCCATTACTATATCATTTTCCACCTACCACTTAAGGGATGTACCATGGACATGCCACCCCCTTTAGAGGTCGAAACCACCTTAATAGGTTCCTAGGTTAACCCCCCTACTAAGCCTGGAAACACTTGTACATGCCAAAGCCCACTATGGAAGGGCATGCCACCATGAAGTGCCCCATTGATCCTATGACCTGTAAGCTCTTTTACTCGATTATTCTAATGATTGTTATATTGGAGGGCAAGGGGACACATTGGATCTTATGCAAGATTGCTAGTGGGTCTCCATTTGGGGCTTGGTCTACCTAGACGAGGTCCTGGCCCTCCAAAGGGCCACATTGGCACTTGTAGGGTGAGCGTTGAGAGCCATGGGCCTCCACCATAGCAAAAAGCACTTCATGGATCTCCAGCACCAATCATTGATTGCTCATGCTCCACCTTTTGGATGAGGATGATGCACCTGGTTCAATATGTCCAACCGGCTCCACACATGTACCACACACTTAGCAGATGTTCCAGGGTCCAAAGGATGTCTCCCGTTGCAGAAGGAGAGCTTATGTCGTCATCCTAGCCCTTATAGATGGTTTACAGTCATTTTCAATCCACTTGGAGACCCATGAGGATACCCTTGTGCCCCCACACCCACATGGGAGCACCACAGGTTCTTGCTTGGAAAACAAGGGGCCAACCCCTTATTTACTATGTTTGGAGTCCAATTCTTCATTATTGCACCCCTTGGACTTCATTAGGCCTCCTTAAAGGCCCAACAACTCACTATATTGATCATTTTGCCCTCTTGAGAAGCTTATCTTTGCAAATTTAGCTATCTGGAAGGGCTTGCAACCAAAAGCATTGTTATTATGCACATTATTTTATTTTAGGGGCTCAATTAGGCCAATTTAGCTAAAATTGAATTCATTAGAGTGTATAAATAGAAGTGAGATGATCTATTTTCATCATCATCACTTGGATTGGGTTCTTATCTCTTGTGAGATTTTCGCTATCCCTTTTGGGGGAGGATTTTGGATGTAATGGATGAATTTTGATGTTTGGATATCTCTCTCTTTTCTTGGAGCTTCATTATTTGCATAATTTGGTGATTGGATATACTCTTTACACATGTAAGTAATATTTTCATGTCTATTCTTGTTATTTGCTTTAATACATTGATCTTGCTAGAAATTTTTCTATACTAGATCTAAAATTTAATGCTTTTCTTATGCGCAATTGTGGAAATTTAGTCTTTTGTAGCATTGCATCATCTCATGTATCACATGTGAAAGGGTGAATGTTCCTAGAGAACGTTTCTATTGAACACATCTTGATAGGTCATCAATTATTGCAAATTGAGGTATAAATTCTTCTAGTAGCTGCTCCCATGCCCTAATTGCCATGCGAAGTTGTCTAAGAGTCTCCTTGATTGGGTGTATTTCCTCTAAATCACAAATTTTGTCTTGACTCTATCTTCCCCAAAGGATAAGGCACTGACCCTTCCATAGGTGATCATTTTCTCATCTTTTTGTAGGTCTAGCCTCCATACTTAGGGCATCGATTTTCTCATGATTTGGCCATCAAAAGAATTCGATCTATTACCCACAATTGCACTGGTGTGTCCTTAAGAAGCCCTCCAAATTTGATGAGATTTCGATGGTGGGATCTTAAGATATTTCAAGCCCTAGCTTGAAGATCAATTCTTGTCCTTGGTTTCCCATTGGCTAGTAACCTCATTGGGATCATAGCACTAAATCATCAAAACAAGATTCTTTCTTTGATCCCCTTCCTTTCCCGAATTAGGTCAAGTACATCCTTGGCTGATCAACTCCATATATTTGACCTAATTTTGGGTCAACTTGGCCCTTTGTGGTCCCGCAACTTGTTGATTCCAATTCCACAAAGATCACTTAGAATTCAAGCATCCATTGATCCGAATCGGATCCACAAAAGACTGTCAAGAACCTTGACTGTATCGAGTTGAACAAATCCTTGAAAATTCCGAAACAGCGATCAAAAACGCCTTGAACCAGTGGCAATGGCCGCCAACGTGGAACGACGAGGACCTCGATCAAAGTGCGCTGACCGAGGCCCATGGAGACTGCGCAGGAGGTCAAAGCAGCCCCTGGGAGCCCCGGATCGGGAAAAGGAGGCAATTTTGCATCGCTAGGCAAACAAGGCTAAAATGGAAAAAGCCTTAAGCACTCGGTCGCGTTGGGGGGCTGGAGAACCATGGGCAGAGAAACAAAAAGCGCTAAAGGACAAAGGCGGGACCCGCGCTCTGGAAAACCAGAGGTATCGATCGGGGCGCCCTTGAACGGTAAAAGGTTTTGGAGGAGAGCGGAGCGATCCCACTCAGCGATCGACGCGTGGCAGCGAAGATGAGAGAAAAACCGCCGTGATCACGCGCTATCAGTGGAGCAAGTCAACCGCGCTCGATGTGCATATGACGTTGGATTTGGAGGAGCCCAGATCGAACAGCTGAGATTGCGCCCAATGGAGGAAGCAGAATCGACAGGGGATTAGGCCGCGTTCTAAAGGGATTTGGAGTCCGTTTGACCGCCACGGTGGAGAAAGAACGCATACACGGCGTAGCGGAAGAAACGAACCGACGAAGCATGCTGGCACCAGTTAGATGGAGACACGTGGCCACTTCCTGAGCGTTCATGCTGACGCCAAACAGGGAACTCCAAGCGCAGCTGCAGAAGGTGAATCGACACAGGCGAGAGAGGAACCGAACAGGCATAGGGATCGAATGGCTAAAGCCATGAACAGAAACATTGGGAAAAAAAAAGGAGTCGTCTAAGCAACCAAGGGAGAGACAATGAACAGTGCACCCCGAGCGGAGGACTGAACACAGCAAACAGTAAAGCCAAGCAGAGGAGACAGAGGGCCGAGCTGACCACAGGCAGCGTCGAGCACCAGACAGCTTGAAGATTCAAGCCTTCCCATAGAGGAATCTGTTCGGATTGAGCATCACAATTGGCTCTTTCCACTGTAGACCAAGGGTCACAGAGCTGGTAGGAAGAGAAAGAGTCTATGAACTCCGAGTGGCTTGGGGAATCCAAGAACCACCCTGCCAAGCAAAATCTGCTGTCAGGAGAACTCATATTGAGTCCCTGTATTGTAATTTCTTTGCTGTAAGACACAATAAAACAAGGCCACCACTGAAGCTAGACCGGAGACGTAGCCCTGGAGAATAGGGTGAACTCCTTATTAAAAATTGTTTGTGTCTTGTGTTGCTTACTGTATTTCTATGCTGTCTTTCCACTTATTTTCTGTGTATTGGCAATCTGATCGATCCGTTGTTTCAATAACACAGAACACACACACCAGCGCTTGAGTCTGTAACACCTTTTGTTTAATAAATCTTCAACTGAGGTCACTCATAGGGTGATTATCAGATCATCCATAAGGCCTTTTGAGACTAGGGGCTACCTTGACAAGGCATCCTCTCACACCCTATCCCCAAAGGCCCTCTTAGCCCTTCCTAGACAGCCCATCACCTTGCTTATAAAGCAAGCAACCCATTTAGTTGTCTCTCTTGTGAATAGGCCTAGGAATCACTTCTTTATCTTACCATTGGCCATATGTTCTCATGATTCCTCATATACTGGGACTCCTCCCATCGATGAAAGTCCGTAAAGAGCAGTGAGCCTTAGCTAAGGTATTATCGCTCCATTGCTGCCCTCGACCTAGTAGTTGCTCTATAGGAAACCCTCCTAAGACCCCTGCTAGTTTGAGCGGTAACAGTCATCTCATGCCAAGAAATCTTCTTGGAGGAATATTTCCACTACTCCTCCACACCTAAACCTGAAGGTTGACTCCCGCTGAATTGTAATATCCCTCAGGGCAAAATTACCCTTATGGTTGAGAAAGAGCACATCACAAATTGTATTCTAAACTAGCATCACAGTAATCCTGCAATTTTTACAAACATAGACCAAGTTGAATGGACTAACAGTGTAAACAAGGTAGTTGATTTCACCAACTTATACAAATAAGGCAAATTTCAACAGTTAGCAATCCAAAATCCCTTCCAATAACTCACTATAGTTTAGATTCACAAACTAATGTTGTTGCATCAGCAAACTTCATTATCCTTATACTATTATTGCAACCTTACATCTAGCTATGGTCTTGGTGCCCTTTGTTGCTTGCCACCTCGAATTTGGTCTTGCTAGTTGTCGAGTTGTATTTTCCTTCGTAGCTTTAGTATGGCCTCTCCTAATTCTTACAACCCTTTGTTTCAACTGTCATATCTCTCTCTCTGCTACCAGTGGCCTCGGGAAGGACACCTCAACCCTCCAATATCACAGGGGCTTATCCTCAACTCTCTTTCCTTCATGAAAACCTCGTTGTTTTTTGAGAAAGGGGCTTCACCCTCCACACTATCCTTGAATGTTGTTTGTTGCTTCAGTCAAATTGTTGTCACAATCATACCTCAGAGGTGCCAAGATATTATTGTTACCACGAACAAAGCTTCAAGAACGACTTACTGCCACAATAGTACTTTTGAGAAACTCATCTGCCACCATCCAACCTCAAAGGGGATCTATTGTCCAAACAAGGCCTCAAAAGATGGATTGTCGCTACAGCCAATGCCCTAGAACTAGTCCTATTGTCATTGTTGAGCCTTAGAAACCCTCCTTGTCACAGAGGGATCCTTAAGGGATGATTCGCTATCACAAATGTGCCCCAAAAATCCTTGCACTACCACATAAAAGCACTTGAAGATGGGTCGCTACCTCGAATAATGGCTAGGTGATAATTCACAACCCAAGAAATGCCTTAAAAAGCCTCGCTACCAAAGGTTTGGCCTTAGAAATCCTTGCTTTCCGCAAATTAAGACTTAGAACCCTCGTCGCCACAGAATTATTGCCTCAAAAATTATGTTGGTAGAGTAAAGAGAAAGTTGGATTGGCTAGGGTGGAATCTTTCACCATTGGAACAAATCAAAGAAAAAAGGGGTCTTAAAACCCTCCAAGATCCTCAGCTCAAAATCAAAGAGATCAACAATCCATGATGATCAAAATGAATCTCCTCTCTCCCTTTTATAGATTTCCTTCGAGGTCTTCCCTCCTAATTTGAATTTGAGTGGCTAACAATTTTCCCTCCATTTGCCCCACATTTGGCTTTTATTACAATTTTTCTTCCATTTACCCCAAATTATTTGATGTTACCCCAATAACATCAAATAATGGGCTTCCCCCATTACAAATGACTATAGCATATGGCATTAGATAGGCTACTTCATCCTTCCTTGGGAAATTTAATTAGAAGAGGACATTACAGTCTCCCCTTCCCAACATTACTTGTCCTCAAGCAATTGCAAATTCAGGTGTTGCAAGATTTATTCTCCTTCTTCCATCACCACTTCAAAGTACCTCTGTGAATATCCCTCAGAGTGCGACCAAACTCATTTGTAATGCTTAGCATTTGTCCAAAGTTTGCAGTCTCCTTCTTCAGTTTCCCAACTCAATCTAAAACACCTACATGCAAATCATCAAAGTTTTCCAAAAAGGGTGAAGATGAATCATTTATAAATTCATTGTTTGCTATGTCTAGCACCTGAAAAAGGGATAATTGAAAATTTTTATGGGCAATATTGTTTTGTCGGGGTAGGCCTATATTCTGCTTCTTGAGTGATCCATTTGTTTCTTTTGGAAGCAACTTCGATCTTCTTCATAATATATCATGAACAATTGAACTTCCTTTCTGAGTTATATCAAGTAGAGTATTTGTTGCTAAGAAAAGGTCATTAGGTTCGGTTCGAGTTGCAAATTAATTGCCAAATGGAAATTTACTTGTTTTGTTGCCCTGATCTCTATAGTTTGCAAGAGAGAGAGGGCTAATGATTAGAGGCTCCTCCTGATATTTAATCTTTTCAATAGTGTTTCCTCCATCAATTGTTATTGAATTTTGTTGTAACTCCATAATATCTACTAGATTCATTCCACTGCAAAGCTTCTTTAGAAATTACTCTATATTATTTTGCAAGCTTTTCCCCACAATTTGTCTTGTACCCTGTATGCTACTTTAAGCAAGACACAAATTCTTCTCAACATTAGCCCATAATTCCATAGATCCAGATGCATGAAGTACGCTGGAGACAAGCATCATCAGGTTTGTCTTTTTATCACAACGCCTACAATAATATTCCACATCTAAACCAATGCTTTGCTCCACGCCTATCATATGACTAAGTAGAGCACACTCTAGCTGAGACACATGCCCACAAACAAATTTATCATTCAACTTTTCCACACATCTGATAGAACAGTAGTCTGCCACACTCTGATCAGTAACCTTCCCATAGACAACACAAGCATTTGCAACAAAATCCAGATTTGATCTAGCATATATCATAATTCATCGCCTTAAAGATTTGTTCTTGCCAGTTTCTAGTGCACATTTCAAATTTCGAGCTTTTCATCTCCTCTTTGAAGTATTCCCACACAATTCTAATTCTTTCACACAGTTTGCAGTAGTTCTCCCTCTATGAACACCAAGATTTCTTGCCTCCTTTCGACGGTTAGTATCTGAACCTAAGGAACCATTGGATGACTTATCCCTTGATTGATTTATCACAGTAACACCTTTCCTTGTTGCAAGTAAATGTCATTTCTTAGTATATAAGTTGTCTAGAGAACATGTTGTATAAGGTGTAACACTTGAAGGTTGACCATTTTCATCATGCATTGGTTCCTATTGTTTGTAATTCTCTGTCGGATCATCAAACTTGTATCCAATCTTTTTTCTACTCAAATCTTCCTTTACCTTGCTTTTTTATATTTAGAAGGGACCATTCACTGGTCCACATCATTTCCAACATCAAATAAAACCTTCTCCCAAGCGACCACAAAGAAAACTCAATGCAAAGTTCCTTCAGCCTCTGCACAATTTTTCAGATGTTTGAGATTTTTTGTTTCATCTGGCCTTGCTTTACCAGACCTATGAACTGCATCAGCCATGTTTGGTAATTCTCCCTCCAAATCAAGCCGTAACGCCTTGATATGGGATATCCCCTGTTTAAGAATGTAACTAGGTTCGATCTTCATAAATTGTATTGAGTCATAATGAAATGTATTTATCAAAAGAAAGAAAAAGGTTTTTTATTATTACTAGTATGACTTATTAAAGCATGGGTTTCATTCTTGGGTCATCATGTTTTAGGTCAAAGTCTCCATTGAGGACTTCTAGGATTTATACGGAGTCATTAGAGTCATTTTCCATTTAAAGAGACCCTTCTTGGGCTTTTGAATCATGTAAAAAGATTTATTATTGGTTCAAATAAGTTATTTGTCACCTCCACACCAAGTCGGCCTCAAACAGAGTAATTCGACCTCACCAAAAGCCTATATATTGGAGCAGTTCAATTCATTTGGACAATACTCACTCACACAAGTTCAATTTACAAGAAGAGGCAGCTAAAAAGTGCGGAGTTGGAAAAGGAGGAGAATTGTAGAGAAGGTCAAGATCAAAGTTTTTGGGCCATCTATCTCTCACACATGTGAACTTTCTAGGAAGATCGAAGTCTCTACTGCTGCATCGAAACTACTGTTACCAGTTGCTGCCAAGTCGAAGTTGTTGTTGCCAAAAAGCCAATATATTGGAGCAGTTCAATTCATTTGCACAATACTCACTCACACAAGTTCAATTTACAAGAAGAGGCAGCTAAAAAGTGTGAAGTTGGAAAAAATGGAGGAGAATTGTAGGGAAGGTCAAGATCAAAGTTTTTGGGTCATCTATCTGTCACACATGTGAACTTTCTAGGAAGATCGAAGTCTCTACTGCTGCCAAGTCAAAGTTGTTGTTGCTAGGTTGAAGTTGTTGTTACCAGTTGTCGTTGAAAGGGTTATCATCTACAAAAGGAAGAGAGGGTTGACTTGGTGTGGAGGAAGTTTGTGTCTAGGTCAAGAGTCTTGGATTATCTCGTGAAACTATTGAAGGAAGAGTTATTGATTGGGTTAGCCCCTAGAGTAGTGTTTTTCCCTGGCTGTCCGCCTACATCTAGTGTCTTTGATCTTCGTGCTATTGTTTTGGTAATTGCTTGATGAACTAAGATAAAAGAAGAACACATGAAAGTTAATAAGAACATAAGAATCTCACAAGTAATTATCAACATAAAGAAAATCCTTCTGCCTTTATGATTTTCTAACATGGTATCAAAGCTAAGGTGAAGAAGGAGGAAAAAGGCAGCTTGAAGATCTATTGAAAGAAGAATAAGGACTTTTAAGAAATTTGAATAAGGGTCATCAGAAGGGTCATATAAGAAGTCAAGCCTTCCATCTTCAAGGACAATGTCTAACTCAATGAAGGGAGAAAACAAACTAGAAGGAGCATCTAACTGTAGGGCATGGAAGAAAAGGATAAACCTCATCCTCGAAAATAATAAAGTTGTGGATCTAGTCAAAGGAAAGGTAAAGAAGACTACAAATGGGTCAAGTGATGTAGAAAAGGCAAAGTTCAGAGAATCATAAATATTGGCCACGATACTAATGGTGGATGGAATAAAGGATAATCTCATCCCATATATATCCATCATAGATTCTGCTCAAGAGATGTATGAAGCATTATCCAAAATATTCACAATTAAGAATCTTGGTCAAATAGCAAGTCTTAAGAATGAACTAAGATCAATAAAGATGACAAAGAAATACAATGTGGCATCCTTCTTTGTAAGAATAGCTAGAATCAAAGATGAACTCTAGGCAGTCGATGAGATAGTACCTGAAAAGGAGCTTGTAATCACTGCACTTCCAGGATTACCAACATATTGGAGTGCCTTTTCATCAGGTCTCAACAGTTGGAAGGAAACTCCTACATTCAAAAAATTATGGAATGCATGCAGTTAAGAAGTTAGAATTTCTCTAGTAAGAAACAAAGAGAATGAAGAGGAGAGTTTCAAATGCCTATTCCGCTCATCATAAGAACAAAGGAAACTTCAAGAAGTCTAAAGGGCCTAGAAAGAAGATAGACCTATCCAAAATCAAATGTACAATTGTCACAAGATGGGTCACTATAGAAGTGATTTTCCTGAGAATTCGAGAAATAGAAAGAGAAATAGGGATCATGCAAATGTTGCCGAAGAAGGACTCCAAAGAAGCACAAGACCGAAGAATCGGAAATAAAGGACTTATACTACTAAGTCCCTCTACTCTAAGTTTTTGAATTGTTTTGTATTTTGATTTTTAGTATTTATAGGTTTAACGTGCTTTGGAAAAACATTGTTGAATTGTTTTTGTTAAAGTTACAGGTATCCCTCAAGATTGGATTAAGAGGGAACCCTCACCATTTTCCAAGGATAAGTATCTTACTCATGTATTATCTTTCATATTTGGTTTTCCTTTTCTTATCTAGATGTGTTTATACTAGATTCTAATAACATTTCCTTTTATATTTTCTTTGTTTAGGAAAAGCTTGTTGATATGCTCAAGGGCTATGGAGAAGATCTCACAAGACAAAGCATTGGAATTGATGTCCTATAAGGTTTGTCTAGAAAACAACTCAAAGGTATGTTTTAGACCATAAGCTTTGTTCTCTTCCTGATAAAGGTATATTCATTCATTCAAATAAATCGGCTTTACATTACTAACAAGTGTTATGTCTAGGACCTTTGAATCTTAAAGATTTTTATTTTGGAAGATTAATTTTTAGATTGAATTTATCATCATTAAAATCATCATGTTTGTGGAACCCTAATAGGTTCTTTGTAAAACACTAACCTAAGGGTATGTCAATGCTAATGTGAAATCCCTAGTCTACTTACGGTTACTGATGAAATCTAAAAAATACTATTCTTTTGATGCTTGGGGTTTTGATGGTGATGTCATGCTTGAAGTTTTAGTATTATGGAAACCCTAGTCCTTTAGGGTTGGATGGTAATGTGTTCCTAGATCTTGAGGTTTCAGTAAATTAGGGTTTATGAGTTAAACCCTTATGTATCGAGATTAGTGTCATAAGAATGAAACCCTAGGTGTATGTTTGTCTATTTGATCAAAACCCTAGCCTAATCAAGATCGGTACATGTCTGACTTTAAATTTATTGATATTTGTGTCTTGATTTTACCTAATGGATACAGTTGTGATATGCTTGTGTATGATTATGAAATCATAGATATATGTGCTGACCAAAATTATTGGCGTTCATAAAGTTCTAGGGTTTGCAACTAAGCCCTAGTAGAAGTTTGATATTCTAGGATATGATAAGATGATATTATTTCATATGTGACGATAAAATCTAGGGTTTACAAAAAGGTTGGTCATATTGTTGAAACCTCAGATTGTGTTATGATTGTTTTTTATTGTTGACATCTAAGGGTGTGAATTAAATCCTAGTAGAAGTCTAACATATGAATTCTAAATTTGTTGAATGTATTGTAGAACTATACTTGTTTGAATTGCTTCTAGGGTTTTCAATATATTAGAGTATGTCATATCTATGAAAGAAATATTGAGACCCTAGATATAATGAAGATTGTTATCCTGATTGAGTTGCTCAAATGTCTTGATGATGAAGTCTAGGGTTTATGACAAAACCCTAGCAAGAAGATGAAGTATAAAAGTATGTGCCTCTTATCGTTTAGGTATTTGATGTCTAAAAGTCTAATGCTTCCATTATTGTATGACCCTGATATAGTTAAGTTCACGCTTCTATATATGTGTTTGGTTGTACTTGTTATCTAAGTTGTGCAGGTACATCTTGAAGATATTCACAAGTAAAGTTGATTTGATTGATAAGCTTGAGGAAGGAAGTTATATGAAACAATGATGATCAAGATGACTCTGATAAGAAGGATGGAAGCCATGAAATATTCTCCTATGTCATAAGAAAGAAGTTGATCTCCTAAGTTAAGAGGGAGCCGAGATAAAAGGAAGGATATCTCCCAAGTTGAGAGGGAGGGCATATTATAGTCATGATGGATACCTTGAAGAAATTGGAGAATGCATATTGAGGTGTTGCTGAAAGAAGGAACGCAGGGTTTGGTTGTTGCATGTGAATTAGGAAAGGAAGTTGAATGATAGAGGAAACCTTTGTCAAGATTTGTTTGGGAAGCCTTGAAGTCCTACTATGATAAATTGTGAAACAGCATCAAGATGTTTGAAGACCCCGAAGATTTGTGTTTACTTGTGTATTTGAAAGGTTGTTACTCATTGGGGTTGTGATTGTTCAAGTAAACCTCTCTAAGTTTTTGAAAAGCATGCTTGAGGTTATCGATCTATTTGATCAAGAGAGATTTGATTTGTTGAGGCATTGTGCATGTAAAATTCCTGGGAGGACATATGGTCGGCATATGTGTTGATGTCTAGTCCCCAAAGTAGTAGGGAGGGCAGTGTTCATCATAGAGCTCTGACCTTGCATTGCGCACCTAGTTCCCTGGGTTGATGGTTAGTAAGTAAGCCTAATGGTACCTAGAAAGGCTGAAAGCTTTAGTCCATCTTAGTCCCACCCTGATAGATTGCCTTAGTCAAGAATCTAGTCCGTGGCACTGTAAATGCCTAAACTCTTCATGGTCCATGTGTTTTGAGATCTTCCATGTACTTGTATGTGTAAATATGAATACCTCTCTCGTTAAGAGGGAGTGTTGAAGAATGTAACTAGGTTCGATCTTCATAAATTGTATTTGAGTCATAATTAAATGTATTTATCAAAAGAAAGAAAAAGAATTTATTATTATTATTATGACTTATTAAAGCATGGGTTTCATGCTTGGGTCATCATGTTTTAAGTCAAAGTCCCCATTGAGGACTTCTAGGATTTATACTGAGTCATTGGAGTCATTGTCCATTTAAAGAGACCCTTCTTAGGCTTTTGAATCATGTAACAAGATTTATTATTGAGCCAAATAAGTTATTTGTCACCTCCACACCAAGTCGGCCTCAAATAGGGTAATTTGACCTCACCAAAAGCCTATATATTGGAGCAATTCGATTCATTTGGACAATACTCACTCACACGTTCGATTGACAAAAAGAGGCAGCGAAAAAGTGCGAAGTTGGAAAAGGAGGAGAATTTCAGGGAAGGTCAAGATTGAAGTTTTTGGGCCATCTATCGCTCACATGTGTGAACTTTCTATGAATGAAGTCTCTACTGTTGCATCAAAACTACTGGTGCTAGTTGCTGCCGGATCGAAGTTGTTGCTGCTAGGTCAAAGTCGCTGCTTCCAGTTGTTGTTGCTAGGTCGAAGTTGTTGCTGAAAGGGTTATCATCTATAGAAGGCTGAAAGGGTTATCATCTACAAAAGGACGATCTTGGATTATCTCGTGAAACTATTGAAGGAAGAGTTGTTGACTAGGTTTTTCCCTAGATTGGGGTTTTTCCCTGGCTGTCCGCCTACATTTGGTGCATTGATCTTCGTGCTATTGTTTTGGTAATTCACTGATGAACTAAGATAAAAGAAGAAAACAAGAAAGTTAATAACAACATAAGAATCTCACAAGTAATTATCAACATAGAGAAAATCTTTCTGCCTGTCTGATTTTCTAACATCCCCAACTTTCCACTAACTTCTAGCCTAAGAGCATTGATAATCAAATCTTCGATCAAATTCGATAAATCCTCTCCTTGTACTGTCCCTTGTTCAACTTCCAAAAAAAGACTCTTCTGCAAATTACTTTCTTTTATCAATTCATCAGAAGCAATTTATGTATCTCAGATTATATATGGGAGCTCCATTATATGCATTTGCATATCCTTTCCAGAGGGTCTATGCTTCTTCAGACCATGTACTTTCAGGGAGACATGGGGTGACTCAACCTTTATAGAATCTGGAATACCTCCAGTTTGATCCAAAAGCTTCCACTAGGCTTCCTCCAGAACATATTCAAGAAAAAGATAATTCATAGATAAATATGTATATAGTCGATCTTGGAACTGGTCATAGAAGAGTATTTTACAAAGGGGCATAAGAATGTCTTCCTGTCATTTACTTTGCTTACCATAAAAAATTGTCCCTGTGCTTGATCATGTCAGGATTTACTGAAATCATTGTGAATCCTTAACATCTTGTCTTACAGCATTAGCACTTTGGTTTTCCATACCTTTTATAACACCATCTCTTATTCTAGATGCATTATAATTTATCTCGTCAGAAATTTGAGTTCGATCTATTTGTCATTGCACCTAATTTAAGTTAAAAGAATGCTTTTTTTTTCTCGAGACACCTGATTTCTCAGCAACATCAATATATTTTGGTGTGTTCACTGAACTAAAAAATAAATTTGAAGAGACAGTTAGAACTTGTTCTTGCTTTCCTAATCCATTTCCTTTACCATTCTCAAGAGATCCCTCATGGATGGTCGTGATCTTGGTTCTCATCTCCTTGACTATTCATGCTCTTTTCCTCATTTTTCTGAGCAGAAATCCCTTCTCTTTTTGGCGTCTGCTCAACTGTAGATTTTGCATCCAGTTCTGTTTTTCCTTTATCCTGCTCATATGCACCTGTACCAACTTGATGAGACAGGTAATCAATTTTGGCTTCAGATTTTTGCTTGCTCTCATCTCTAGGACTACTCCTGCTCTTGTCATCATTCTTTGGATCAAGAGTTGACTCTCTTTTTAGTGCATGCTCTGATGCATATTTTCAATTCATTTCCAGTGTTTTCCCTCCCTTTGTCCTAATCATTTGCACAGACAAATTACCTACACACTATGACTGCACAGATAACATTTTTCAAGTTGTCCTGGATGGCTTGAAGCATGCATGCTAGGTTCCATAAAATATGATTGTTTTCTAGCATCAGCAGGAGTGACACTAGGGCCTCTGCTTCGAAATTTCAAAACCGGAGTCTTTTGTGTCGAACTTTGCTGATAGCAGAAAACCCAACAATCTTTTCTTGAGGAGAAATTGTCTTTTCAACAAGGTTTACAAATCAGAAATTTGTCTCGAAATCTGTGCCAACTTACATGTCAATTTTCTAGTCAAACCTAGTAAAAACTGTTGTTGGTCAATGTTGGTCAAACCAATCAAAATTCAACTCAGAAATCTGCAGTCAATCTTGCATGTGTAGACTACGATCAAACTTCCTACAGTCAAACCCGCACATGCGGACTGCAGTCAACCCTGCAGTCAAACTTGGTCAAAGCCCTATGGTCAAACTCAATTAAACTATGATCAAACCCTCAGTCAACACTGACACGTGCGGCTGTCAAAGTGCTAGTCAAACTCGATCAATTCTCACAGATGTGGCCTCCAAAAGAGAGAATGATGAAGAAGAAGATGAAAAATAAACAAATTTCTCCTCCATTAGAAAAGATATAAAACAAGAATGAGAGGTTGGCCCTCAACCATAATATAGTACAGGTTAGGGTCAGTTTCAGTCTTGATGAAGCCCAATCTGAGAACGCAGTTGTCTATCCAGGCATAGCATGCCCTCGGTGCTTGTTCGAGCCCATAAAGAGCTCTCTTCAGCCTACAAGCATTTTTTTGCTGAAAGTCTCAAATCCCTCAACATACTCAACATATATCCCTTCCTCAACAAGTTCGTTAAGGGAACGTGGTCTTCACATCCATTTCGTGGATCTTCCACCCCAACTGCATTGCAATCGCCAAAATAGTCCTAATGGACGAATACTAGGCCAATATGTGAAAATTCCTTGAAATTGCAGCGACTGGAAATTTATTCTTCTAACTAATTAATTATGTAGTTTATTTGTTACAGAAAATAATAAATAAATTGCTGCAATTCTTCACAATAAAATTACGCTGCAAAAAAAAATGGAACTAAGAAAATAGATGCACACACACAACAAAAATGACACCAAAATTTATGGACAATAGTCCCCAGAAAAACCCCGAAGGGAAAACCAGTGCAGTAGATGAGGTTTATTTTTATTATGCAACAGTAAAAAATTTCGAGTACAACATCTAGATGCCAATCTGGTTATCCTCCAGCAATAATCTCAACAAAATAATTTGGAGAAAAAATTCCCCCTTCTACAAATTATGTGGGCCTCCCTCTAACCTGTTCAAAACCCACTGAGAAACTCGGACTCCAGGAATTCGCATTGCCTGTCCTAGGAAAATTGTACGGCTTGGTAGATGGCTCCAAATGAGTGGTCCTGCCTCCCTCTGCCACTAGAATAAATTAGCCTGGCCTTCTGGAGCTTGATTAGACCTCCAGCAACATTGCAAACCCTCTTTTGGTAACTCACATTGGGTTTCTGGCAACTCGCACTGGCTATTCGGCCTCCCTACAAAAATATTTCGACCTCCCTGCTCTATTGCTCTCTGCTGGGAATCTCTGCTAGAATACTCTGATGTTTCTACTCCCTCAATCTCACTCCTACTTTCCTTCTGGCTCGAATTCTTCTTCCTTGCTTGGCTTCTGCAACTGGATAGCTCAATCTACCCAAGGAACTCACTCTCCCTCTCACTCGATGTGTCTATCTCCATCCCTGTTGTCCCGCTCTTATAATATCTCGTTGGAGCACCAACAGCCATGATTAGATCTTCATCAACAACTAAGATCATCTCAAACTCCATCTGTGTGAGTTTCTAGAGCTTTCTCACATTTCATTAATTAATTACTATTAAATAACCAGTTTTCCTAAGTTAGACTTAGGAAAAATTTACATGATGGCTAACTAATTTAGTTAACGTGTTTTGCAAGCTTATCTTGTGAAACCTTTTTTGGGTTTTGGAGATCTCATGTTTCTTGGTCCCTTAGACACAAATCAATACTAGAACACCTATTTGATGCTACAAAAACTAACACTCCCACTTAGCGAGGAAGGTATCTTATCTTCACCTGTAACATCTTCCCTCACGTTGCTGATGTTTCACATATGTGACAACCTGTCACTGCCCACCAAGCCAATGTGCATACTCTCATTCATCTGCTAACTTTGTAGTTGAAACATCTTGCATTTGTGTTGCTGCTAAAACTGCACCATACCTCCCTACATTGTTGCCAACTCTGCTCTACGCTGCATTTGATCTCATGTTGTTGTTGTTGCAACTACTGCAACGGAGAACTATGGATCCACTATGTCTTTGTACAAGCTCTGCAATTGTCTCCCAGTCTCTAACTACAACTAGTATCTACATTGTCTACTAAGTAACTATCTATGCCCTGGCCCTCAATAACTAGTCTCTGCAACTGTCTCTCAAGATCTAATTGCGCCCTCTGACAATGGTCCTTCTGCTACTAGAAAATGTGGACCCCTGTAGCAAGGGAAATGATTAATGAGGAAACACCTATCTGATGTTGTCCTCCTTGGACCCTGCCCAATCCGTCGGCTCTGAAGCACTGCGCTCCTCCTCCATCTAGAGGTAGAGTTGCTATTAATGCAAACTCCTCCATCCTGGAGGCTAATTCATATATGTCTATCGAAACTGCGGTCTGCTGCTCCCCCTTCTTGTCTTTCTTTCTCTTGGGACACCGAGTGTTGTAGTGAACAAACTCACCACACCTGAAGCATTTGATCTCCAACAGATCTTTCTTCTTCTTCTCTCCTCCATTTGAGCCTTGTCCCTAACTAGGACCTTTCTTCACCTTCTCTTTGTTGGCAAGGGCTATGTTCTCCTCCTCCTTCTCAACCTTCGGCCCTTTGCTCTTGTTGTTGTTGGCAATACCCTTGACAAGACTGAGCCTTAGCTTCTCCTGTGTGAAGTTACTGCATAGGCGTTCCCAATCAAGCATTATGTCTGGTTCAGTGATTCCCTAAACAAACATGGCCCACTCTAGGGTAAACCCATTTAGTGTTATTCGCACAAGTTCACTTTCCTCTGATTTCTCACCTACAGTTGCAAGCTCATCTCATACATCTCGAATCCTGGTTAGATATGGTGTTATGTCCTCACCCTTCATCATCTTTGTGGTCCCTAGCTTCTCCTTGAGAACCATTTTCCTATTCTCTGATGGATCCCGATATCACTTCACGACGGCATTCCACATTTCCTTACTCGTATTCTTCTCTGCAATGTGTGGAACAATATGACCTCAGACTCCATCCAAGACCATCCTCTTGGCTTTGGCCTGATCCTTCTTATACTTATGGAACTAGATAGGTTCTGTGTTGGAATTTCCAAGTTTAACCCGTTAGAAATTCTTCCTGTGCTATCTGATTTATTTCTTCCTACTTGTTCAATTACTTAACAAGTTATTTACCATGTAAATACTAAAAATAAATACAAGCACAGTATCAACATATACAAATCAGCGACTGAAAGTAAACAAGCACACAAGTGACACCGTTGTTTTTGGACTAATGTCCCTAGAAAAACCCAATGCGGGAAAACCGGTGCAGCTATTCAAAGGGTTTTATAATTATGTAGTTTCAAAATACAACTTGGGTGCCAGAAATGGCTCACCCAACAGAGAATGCCCTCAGCAATAGTACCTCTCAGTCGGAGACAAATATTCCGACTAAATCACTGGATGAACGATCCCACAGCAACAATGCAGCTTCTGCTGCTCTGCGTCACTCTGATAGGGACTGCATCACCCTATCCGACTCTCCAGCTCCCAGTGTGTCCCATAAAAATCTCCCAGCGCTACCTCTAGACTCTGCGTCAACCTCTCTAGCCCAGCGTCAACCTCTCTGGTCCAGCGTCAACCTCACTAGGCTCTACGTCAGCGTCTGGAGCCTCTGCATCTCACAGGTTGGCCCTCTCTGGCTCTGTGCAGCTCCTGACTACCTCTACGTGGCCTCTAACTGCCTCTACGTGGCCTCTTATTGCCTCTGCATGGCCTCTAGCTGGCTCTGCGTCAACCTCTCTCGGCTTCTGCGCTGATCCTCCCGGTACTAACTTTGCCTCTTTGTTATGTATTCGCTGCCCCTCAACTGCAGCTCTGATAACTCACTCAATTTCCTCAGCAAAACCTGCCCCAGAAAATCGAGTTCTTGATCTCTTTTGGTGTGTTCTCCAACTGACCTTCAAGCCTCCTCTTATACTTTTCTCATTGGTCCATCAATGGCCAAGATTAAATCTCTAATCAATAGCTAAGATTAGATTTGGCTTGATCCATGACTTTTGTACCATTCTAACTCAGTTTTATATTAATACCCATTAATATTTTATTTTTCCTAACTTTAGACTTAGGAACTCCATTAAACATATTAATTATTTTACTATGTTGCCAGGAAACGTGGGTGCGGGGACGGGGACAGGGACAGCATTTTTGGAAACAGGGTGCGTGGGTTCGTCGGGTAATATAATAATATTAAATTTTAATAATTATATTTTATAAATTATAAATTTATAATTAATAATATATATGAAATATGATTCAATTTTTCAAAAATTAAAATATATATACTATGAACTGTTCAGTGTTTTTCCTGAACAAATTCTGAACCATTTAATTGGATTTTGTTGATCCATGGTGAAATTACATTGCAAGGGCAAGCAACACCACTGTTAGAGGGTAGATAATGAACTGGCTTGAATGTTGTGTAGATGATTGAGTTGAAAATTTGAAATACATTCTCACTGAACGGTTTATATTGTAAAGAATAGCACAGAGCTATATTCAGTGTATGAATGCATTTATGTAATGCCATTCATTAATGCAAAAAATGATGAAGATTTTCTGCGCTTTATTAATCTAATTGCAACTATTTCAGGTTAAAAGAACTGAAACGTATACTTCTCATATTATAGTATATAGTATAAAAAATTAAAAATTTAACAAGTCTGGGCTGAGTAGAGGTAAGTTTGTGGCATTATCATCTCTGTTTAGGGCTTCAGTTGGGTACAGGAGTCTGCATAGGGAGGCCGAGGTCTGTTCCTTAGTGAACAGTGCATTGTTTTGTGTAAACAGTGGCATGAATCAAGCCCTACAGCTCAGCGTTTGACAACAACAAGGAGGAGGGACTATGCCGCAGCTGTAGGAGGCAAATTGAGTGTATAAAAGTGGACTGACAGTTGTGGCTCATGTTGCAGACAGTCCGAAACAGCAAGAAATTGTGATATTCATTCCAGCAATTCTGCTTAATGTATTTGAGCCCCTGTGGGTGTTCACTGTTCAAATGTGTAATATAATGCACCTATATTTTTCACACGCGGGTCTTTTGAAACTTTTTCATGGAATAATAAAATTGAAAACGAAAAATTGTAAATACCACTGTCGTTGAAGCTGCTTTGTCCACTGCTGCTGAAGCTGCCCACTGCCCACTGCTACTGAAGCTGCCCACTACCGCCGGAAATGGTAAACGGGGACGGCTCAAGCCTCAACCAAATGGAAAAAACTTAAAAGTTAAATGAAATCAGTAATCATGTATCAGATATTTGCTTGTGTGCGTTCATAAAGAGTTAAAGTCTTAAAGATTTAGGGTTTTTTAAGTTTTTTACCTTTGTTATAAGTTATTTTTTAAATTTCAATAATAAAAAAATTATTTGAAAATTAAATTTTTAATATAATTTTTTTTATGAAGAACTCAAAGAATCCGAAGAACCCGAAGAACCCAAGAACCCAAGAACCCGAAAAACCCAAGAACCCAACAAAGGAAAAGAACCCAAATTTTTTTTTGAAGAACTCGATTCTTCATGGAAGAACCTGGTTCTTCTGGGTTCGTCTGGGAAGAACCTGTACCTGAATCCGGTACTTGGGTGCGGGAACCCGGGACGGGTTCGAGAACCCCACCCCCGGGTGCGGGTACCCATGCAACACAGTTATTTTAATATCTCCCAAATTGATTAGATTCTGCCCAAACCATTTCTGTGTCTTGGAGATCTCATGTGCTTTAGCCTCTCCACCAATTTTCGCGCCTAGAGCACATCTGATGCTACCCCAAATCAACACTCCCTCTTAGCGAGGATTATGCTCTAGTAATACTCCTCACTGAGTATCACTCTGATCATCCAGCATCGGTCCCTATGCTAATGCTAGGCCTCCCCGCTCAACATCCTCTGCACTGTTGCATCCTGTACTGCTACCCATGGCCCTGCCACTGCCACTGCTAACTGTTGCACTGCAACTCAGTTACTGAGAAGTAACTGATCCTCCTAACTCTGACATCTCTGTCAGGCTAGAAACATTCTCGATGTTGAAGCTCCCTCTATCACACAAGTGATCCCTCTACTGACCTCTGCACTACTGCAACAACTCCATGCATCTCGCACTGTTGCCTCAAGCTGTCTCGGGACTCCTGCATTATAACACCCTCTGTCGCTCCATCTGCATCCGTCTCTACCGACATCTGCCAATCTTGCTACTCCTCTTCGAGGCTCCTGTAGCAAGGTATAATCCAAGAGGTTGGGTACATCGAGGATCCTGCCCCTCATCGTATGTAGTCTGTCTGACTATAGCTCGATGTCTCCCCACTTCCTCTCAAGTGGTGCATGAGTACTCATGGCACAGTGGTCATATGTCTCCACTTCTTTCTCTGCCCTCGCTAGCGCTACCTTGGTCTCAGAAGCCTCTCCCTTGCTCTTCTTCCTTGGACACTGGTTCGCATAGTGACCCAGTTCCCCACAATGGAAGCACTTGACCTTGGAGACGTCCTTCTTCTTCCGTTTCTCCTACTTTCCCGCAGATGCTAGAGCTACATCTTCTTCTTCCTCCTTGATTCTGACCCCTTTTTCGCTACTCCCCGTCTTGGTCACCCGTCTAATCTCTTCTTGATGAAGAGTCGCCCACAGTTCCTCCCAATCTAGAAGGCTCGACCTAACCAGTATGCTCTGGACAAATACCTCCCAATCCTCTGAGACTGTGTTCAATGTGGTCCTCACCATCAATTCCTGATCTGGCGTGGCCCCTTTGGAAGTTTGTTGATCACGAATCTCCTTGAACCCACCGAGGAAGACATCTCTCTGCTCTCCCCACTGCATCTAGTATGACCGCAACTGATTTTCAAGTAACATCTTGCTCTGCACGGAAGTATGTTGGTACAATTTCTTCAGGGCATCCCACATCTCATTTGTCGTGTCCTTCTCGGCAATATGCGGCACCACATGATCCTTAACCCCATCAAAGATGATGCACTTTGCCCTAGCCATTGCCTCCTCATACTTCTCATTTTCAGCTAGGTCAACTGGGATCGCTATCGTTTTCAAGGCGAAGTGCTTGATGTGATACCTGTCTAGAATGGACAAGACCCTGGCCTTCCAGACTACGAAGTTGGAAGCTCTATCCAGTCTATCCTGATCTCTCAACCCATTCACTGTCATTTCGCTGCTCCTCGTTTGACTCATTCGAGTCTCTCTACTTCCCTCCTGGAAGTCCTCTGATCGACTCCTGCTGAGTCTCTCAACTTCCCATCTAGAAGTTATTGGTTTGACTCCCTTTGAGCCTCGATTTCCCTTCTGGAAAACCCTCTGCCAATGTCGAGATGCCCCACTCCGATCGTTTGTGCAACTGCACCACTGATCCGGATTTCTTGGCTAGAAATCCTCGGCAGCAACTCCATCCTCCTTGGTCTTGCCCTGTTAGGTATTGTTCTGACCACAGTAACCCACAAGCTTCACTTTGCAACTCACCCACAACCTCCTATGCCTCAGCAATCTGAAGGTCTGAGCCTCTAGGCTCTACACAATCCCGACACCAACAAAATCTACACCTCCTGGCCACAGCGTCGATCCTTCCTAACTGAGAAAGATGACTGAGCACTGCATAGGTTAGGTCTTCTCCTCTCTGCCTCAGTGTTGATCCTCCTCCTGGCTCGAACTCATAACACAGGCTCTCTACGTCACCCTTTCCTTGCTGCTTTCTGCTAGGAACAATTTCTGTCACTCGAGACAGTTGTTTCTGTTGCTGCTGCTCTGCTCGGTTGATGCCTTCAGTTATCATGTGATCTACAACCACACTCTGATACCATGTTGGAATTTCTAAGTTTAACCCATTAGAAATTCTCCCTGTGCTATCTGATTTATTTCTTCCTACTCGTTCAATTACTTAACAAGTTATTTACCATGTAAATACTGAAAATAAATAAAAGCATAGTATCAACACATACAGATTAGCAACTAAAAGTAAACAAGCACACAAGTGACACCGTTGTTTTTGGACTAATGTCCCTGGAAAAACCCAATGCGGGAAAACCGGTGCAGCTATTCAGAGGGTTTTATTATTATGCAGTTTTAGAATACAACCTGGGTGCCAGAAATGGCTCACCCAACGGAGAATGGCCTCGGCATTAGTACCTCTCAATCGGAGACAAATATTCCGACTAAATCACCGGATGAACGATCCCACAGCAACAATGCAACTTTTGTTGCTCTGCATCACTCTGATAGGGACTACGTCACCCTATCCGGCTCTCCAGCTCCTTGTCTGTCCCACGAAGAATCTCCCAGAGCTGCCTCTAGGCTCTCTGCATCAACCTCTGAAGCCTCTGCGTCTCACACGTTGGCCCTCTCTGGCTCTGCGCAGCACCTAACTGGCTCTCTGTGGCTTCTGACTGCCTCTGCGTGGCCTCTAGCTGGCTTTGCATCAACCTCTCCCTTCTTCTACGCTGATCCTCCTGGTACTAACTTTGCCTCTTTGCTATGTATTCATTGACCCTCGGCTGCAACTCTGATCACTCACTCAATTTCCTCAGCAAACCTTGCCCCAGAAAATTGAGTTATTGAACTCTCTTGGTGTGTTCTCCAACTGACCCTCAAGCCTCCTCTTATACTTTTCTTGTTGATCCATCAACGACTGAGATTAAATCTCTAATCAACGACCAAGATTAGATTTGGCTTGATCCATGACTTTTGGACCATTCTAACTCAATTTTATATTAATACCCATTAATATTTTATTTTTCCTAAGTTTAGACTTAGGAACTCCATTAACAATATTGATTATTTGAATATCTCCCAAACCGGTTAGGTTCTGCCCAAACCATTTCTGGGTCTTGGAGATTTCATGTGCTTTATCCTCTCCACCAATTGTCGTGGCTAGAGCACATCCGATGCTACCCCAAATCAACAATCTATCAATATAACTATGATTGTTGTCACGAACTCTTTAAGGCCATGCTCATAGCATCCTAACCTTCTTGATACCAAAGTTCAAGGCTCCGTCAAGTCTGTCCTAATTTCTAAGGCTTGTTGTCGCCATCTCTATGAAACTCAAAAACTGGGAAATAAACAAGAATCTCCTCCCTTTCCCTGCTCGGCCTCTCTCTTGGTTACTCTCACTCCCTGCTGGGATGCACGAATTTGCTACCGTCTACCTCTAGATGTCCTTCTCCAATACTCACACTGCCTGCTACCTCAACTGGGCAACTCTCTCAACCTTCTAAAAGTCCTTCTCTGAAATCTGGCACACGAATTGTTGCTCCTGAAGCTCGCATTGGTTGACTGGAAAAACTACTACAGCAACTGCAATTAGAAATCCCGGATCTCCTCCTGAATACTGGATCTAGAAACCCTCTAAGAAATTCCTCTTCCTTTGTGTGCTTTTCTTTTCTACACAACATTGATCTGCTATTGCACAACTACTACAAACCAACTGCGCCCAAATCGAATTGACTAATCTGCTCATCGGAACCCTCTATCCTGCAAATCCACACCTGCAAATTTCTACTTCTGAGGCTGAACGATTTTTTCTGCCAGCTGCAACTGAAAATCAAACCCTTTGCCTCCATAATTCACACTTCCTGGTGGTCTACGCAGACCTAAGATATTTTGCTCAAAACTCCCTCTGAAACTGCAGAAATTTCCATCTCGCTACTAAATCATCAATCTATCTTCAATGCTTTGATACCATGTGAAAATTCCTTGAAATTGCAACAACTGGAAATTTATTCTTCTAACTGATTAATTATGTCGTTTATTTGTTACGACAAATAACGAATAAATCACACTACAATTCTTCACAATAAAATTACGTTGTAGAAAATAAATTGGAACTAAGAAAATAGATGCACATACACAATAAGAATGACACCAAAAATTTTGGACAATAGTCCCCGAAAAACCCCAAAGGGAAAATCGGTGCAGCAAATAAGGGTTTATTTTTATTATGCAGTAGCAAAAATTCTAAGTACAGTATCTGGATGTCAATCTAGCTATCTTCCAACAATAATCTCGGCAAAATAATTTGGAGAAAAAATTCTCCTTTCTGCAAATTATTTGGGCCTCCCTCTAACTAAGCATGAACCCCACTAAGAAACTCGGCCTCCAGGAATTCGCACTGCATGTCCTGGGAAAATTGTACAGCCTGCTAGTTGGCTCCAAGTGAGTCGTCCTTCCTCCCTCTGCCACTAGAAGATATTCGTTTGGCCTTCTAGAGCTTGATCTGACCTCCGACAACACTGCACAGTGCAAACCCTCTTCTAGCAACTCACACTGGGTTTCTGGCAACTCGCACTGGCTATTTGGCCTCCCTGCAGAAATATTTCGACCTCCCTTCTTTGTTGCTCCGTTGCTGGGTATCTCTGCTGGAATTCCCTATTGCTACTCCCTCAATCTCACTCTTTCTTTCCTTTTAGCTCGAATTCTTCTGCCTTGTTCGACTTCTGCAACTAGAAAGCTCAACCTTCCCAAGGAACTTACTCTCCCTCTCACTCGATGTGTCTATCTCCATCCCCATCGTCCTGCGCTTATAATCTCTTGTTTGAGCACCAACGACCATGATTAGATCCTCATCAACGGCTAAGATCATCTCAAACTCAATCCATGTGAGTTTCTAGAGCTTTCTCACCTTTCCTTAATTAATTACTATTAATTAACTAGTTTTCCTAAGTTAGACTTAAGAAAAATTTAAATGATGGCTAATTAATTAAATTAAGGCGTTTCGCAAGCTTATCTTGTGAAACTTTTTCTAGGTTTTGGAGATCTCATGTTCCTTAGTCTCGTAGACATAAATCGAGACTAGAACACCTGTCTGATGCTACAAAAACTAACACACTAATGCAAACATCTCATCATAGTATATCCCTTCGACCTGGGAGAAACCTTTGGCCATGTACACTTCTCCACACTCCCATCAAATGCATGCTTAATCTTGTACACCAACCAACCACTGACTTTCCAACTAGTCTTGGCACAATCTCACAGACGTCATTCTACATGATAGAGGAATATTCCTCCACCATGGCATCTCACCATATTAGCTGAGAAGTTGCCTCCTTATAACAAGAAGGCTCTGAGACTTGAGTCTATCACCTCAGTCATAAGTGCCATGTACCTCGTATATCCCTGTGGTTGTTTACTCTGTTTGAAGGTGGAATTGGGGGCTCCAACTCTCTCCTGAGCCTCCTTGATCAACTGATCAGCCCACCTATGTAAAGCTTTATAATAGTTTACTCTAACAATTACCTTAAATATAATATGAAAATTGTTATTAGAATCTAACTAGCATCTATAATATCAAAATAATATCAGAATTTATCAGTTGATGTCGAATACCTACCTGAATTTATGTGTTTGGAGATGCTACTGGTTTACTCCTGCTCCCATTCCCGCTCCCATTACCAAAAGACCAAAACCTCCCAGCCAAATCGAGTACAACCTAGGTATACTCAGTTCCAGAGTGTGTTCCAGTTGATGCAATCTGGTCCCCCATGCCCAAAATTTTAAGAACAATTGAGACTCTCTTAGAAATTTCTTCTTATTTTTCCCCCTTCCTCAAGATTTCCTTCCTCTTTTTGATTCCTCGTCCACCGACTTCCTCCCATCTTCCTGTCATTGTTTTTGTTACGTGTAACTTTTATAAAATCAAATCTCATTTGATTTTGTTAATTTTATTTGGATACATAGGCTTGATTTGATTAAAGTTTATATAAATTAATTTAATTTATATAGTTTACAATTTTAATTAATTCATTTTATTATTTTATTACTTTTAATTTTAAATATAAATTAAAATTAACATTTTCTTTTTAGTTAAGGGTTTATCATCTATATATATGTATTTAAAGTGGTATACGTATTATTTACCTAATTTCATATATTCATGAGGATTTCTTTCGATAATCAATTCATTACTTTAGTTTATACATTTCCCTGTAGTAACCAGCATATATATATAGTGCAATACATGCGGGTCCATGCATACGTAGCTATCGTATGAGGTCTCGTATGTATGCTAATATTCGTATTTTATTTATAGTTATAGGTGGGTCATTACAACCTAGCTCATCCTCTACCTGCAATGGGAGTCACTCACTGAGTGGACCCCTCTTAACTTTATTCTCTCCTCCTATTCCTGCACTTTCTCATCAACCACATGTTGGTTGGCCTACCCAACAACTGGAGTGATGAAGTCTAAAGAGTCGGTTGAGCCTCCTACTTGGGAGCCTGTTGCTCCTCCTCCTATGTTGCACCCTACTCACGCTCTAAGAACTTCCTTAGAGCCCTTTCCTCTTCAAATCTCACATCATACTTGATCATTGTATCTCCAAGTGCTGGAATATATACCATGTACACCTTATATGTCTCACTATAGCCCATGAAAATGTCGTGGGCTCCAACTTCTTACGATTGTCAGAAGACACATGGCAGTAAACAAGGCTACCAAAGATCCGCAAGTGAGACAAACAAGGCTTCTCACCTGTGAAAGGCCTCCTCTAGTGTGACTCTGCCCAATACCCTATGTGGACTCTTGTTTTGCAAAAAACATGTTGCATGCCCCTACCCAAAGAAACATAGGTAGTGCCTGGTCATGCAACATAGCCCTCACTGCTCCAACAATCCTCTGGTTCTTGCGCTCAGTCACCCCATTCTACGAGGGTTATGAGGTGTGGTGAGCTCTCTCCTGATGCCCTCCTTGGCACATAGGTCTCTAAAGGCATTGGAGATGTACTCCCCGCCATTGTCTAACCTCAGCACCTTGATCCTCCTACCATTTTGGTTCTCCACCAAGGCTTTGAACTCCACGAACTTCAAGAAGACTTCATCTTTCTTCTTCATGAAGAAGATCCAAGTCTTTCTTGAGTGGTCATCAATGAAGGTGACATAATATCTGTGTCCCATCAGGGATGGAGCGGAAAATGGTCTGCATACATCTAAATGTACCCTCTCTAAGATGCTCTTTAGCCCTGTTGTCTCTGCTGGGAAATGAAGTCTTAGCATACTTTCCAAGTGTGCAGCCCTTACACAAGTCATGTTGTTCTATGTTGTATTGTGGCATCCCTATGGTAATCTCCCTCAAAATCTTCAATGCTCCATGGTGCAAGTGACCCATACACATATGCCAAAGCTCCCCAAGGTCACATCTATACGCATTGATCTCTCCGTTGCTCAATGTTGTGGTTGGGTCAAACTGTAACCTATAGAGGTTCTTCACCCTAACTCCAAGCTACTTAGCTTCTCCGGAGTTGAAAGGCTTGAGAAAGGCCTTACCTCTACTAATGATAACCTCATAACTTTTGTTCTCCTAGGTTGAGACTGAAACAAGGTTCTTCTTCAACCCTGGGACATAGATGACATCTCTAAGTTAGAGAGGATTCCCAGACTCCCTCTCAAACTTAAAAGTAACCACGCCCTATGCTAGGTACTTGCCATCATCCCCCGTCTCTATGTGAAATTGCATATCCTTCTCTGTCAACTGGCTAAAATAACCCTTGTTCCTGGTCATATGACAAGATGCTCCATTATCAATATACCACACATTGTTGACCATTGAGCTTGCCATGCAAGCTATGAGCAAAAACTCATCAAACTAAGAAGTGTACTCCTCCACCTTTGTTGATGCTGCCACGTGATCCTTCTTGCATCCCTCTTCCTGTTTGGACACTTGGTGGAGTAGTGCCCAAACTGATGACAAGAGAAGCACTTTACTTTATTGAGATCCTTATTCTTCTTACCTCCTAAACTAAACTCATCCCCTTGTGGATTTTTCTTGCTTTTGACCTTGCCCACTTTGCTAGCTAGGGAAAAATTCTCCTCTTCCTCAGTCTTTGCATGAGACCCAAATCTGGCTTGCTTTTAGATCTCCTCTTGCACGCAATCACCCCATAGCCTCTCCCATCCTGTTAGATTTTCCCTGCCACTGATAGCATCAGTGAGTTTTTCCAAGACTTGGGAAAACCTAATAGTGCAAAACTGACAAGGTCTCTGTCCAAAATTGTCTCCCCAACCCTAGCTAACTCGTCCTTCACTTGGGTGAATCTAGTCTGGTATGGGATCACAGACTCAGACTCAGTCATTTTGATATTTCTAAGTTTATCTTTGAGTACCCAGCTTCCCGGTCTCACTCCTAACCTGGTACAACCCCAAGATAGTTGTCTACATAGCCTGAGTTGTATTCTTCCTGGAGAGGTGAGGTATGATGTGATCCTTGACTCCTTCAAGGATTATTCTTCTAGCCTTTGTGTCCTTGTTATGATGGGCCAGTTATCGAGGATCTGCTAATGCAGTTGGTGGACTCTCCAAAAACTCTGAAACTCCCTGCTCCTCCAAGACTACACCAATCCTCTCCTTCCAAGAACAGAAATTAAAGGCCCCATCAGGGCCATCCTCAAATCTCAGCCCAAATACACCATCTTGCTTGTTCGATCTACTTATAAACTCTTTTGTAGATCTTGCTAGGGGAAAAACTTAGCGCAAATTATCCCTAGGTCATGCAGCCAAAAACCCTAGCACAACCTCGAAGTGAATTGTGTCCCCTTGCCTGTGTCTTTTCACCTACTCCTCCGGAAAATAACACGCTTTCTAGTCTTTAATCAAAACCCGCTCTAATACCATGTCAGATTTCTAATACCCAACTACCAATTTAATAAAAACTCTGCGATCAAGAAACTGAAAATTGAACTCCAAACAATTTTACTAAATATGTTGAGTATTCTAACAAATAATAGCAGCGAAAAGTAAATTCACGAAGACACAAGCAATCAATAAAACAATACATCAGAAATTACCCAGGAAACCCCAACTAGGGAAAGTCTACCAACTTGTGTGTTTTTATTATTCTGCTCAGCAAAGATCTCAAATAATTATTAGAAATCAGAGGGAAAATTTTCCCTTCAATTCACTATCCCTCAACACACTAATCTATGCATTGTTATCTAACTCGACCTCCTTGTTTGCACAGTTGTACGAACTCGTATAGAATAACTCGACCCTGGAAAAGATGTACATTGGCTAAAGAATTCGCTAAGGCTATTCAACCTCTCTTTTTATCCTAGCACATTGATCTGGAAAACCTTCTTTGTTGAGTTGAATACACAAGTCTCTAGTGCATAATTATAATCTAAGTCTACGCCCTTCCTCTGCTTATAAATTCGAATTGGCCTTCCGTCTTCCACAAACAGCTAAGATTAAATCTCAATGGATGCCTCAGATCTATTCTATTTTTTATTATACGAAAAATAGAATTTTTTTAAGACAAAATAAGAAAATGTAATTTGCGCCTTAGCTTCACTTGTGGGTATCTCTGCCAAATTTAGTGCACTTCTAAATTTAGCAAAATCCTTCCATCTCTAACTACAATTAACAGGGTGAATTTCCCCCTAGTCAAGTCAACATGACCCCGTGGGAGAATGTTTTCTCGATGTTGCCAACTGCAAAAACATCAACACTCCCTCTCGATGAGGGAGACATTTTGCATTACACCAAGCTTGTCTCTAAATGTATACAATCTCCCCCCTAGACAGAGGCTTCGTGAGAATGTCCACAATCTACTCATCTATGGATATGTATTGGAGCTTCACTACTCCCTTCTGCACAATGTCACGAATGAAGTAATATTCGATCTCAATGTGCTTCGACCTGTCATGAAATACTGGATTCTCAGAAAGCTTGACACGGCTTTGATTATCACAATATATCAAGGTCGTCTCTAGCACTTAATCAAATAGTTTTGCAAGAAACTTCTGAAGCCACATTGCTTCTTGACTTGCGACACTAGCTGTGATACACTCTATTTCTGCTATACTAAAAGCGACAAAAGTCTGCTTCCTGCTAATCCAAGATAACATAGTTGATCCCACGCTGAAGCAGCACCCTGAGGTGCTCTTTCTCTTCAATGCACTCCCAGTCCAATCAGAATCAGCATATCCCTGCAGGCTCACTTCACCACCTAAGACATATCTCAGACCATATCCAATTGTACCACGCAGGTACCTCAACACATGCGCGTCACCGCAACCCAATGTACATGCCTCGGCTCAACCAAAAACTAGTTCAAGGTGTCCACTGCAAAGCAAATATTTGGCCTCATGGTTAACCAGGTACATCAAGGATCCAATCAACTATATATAAAAAGTGAGATCCACCAAATCTGAATCTAAAGCGGAATCACTTAACTTCTTCAAATTTGTCACCATAGGTGTAGCCACGGACTTGTAATCCATCATATTGAATCTCCACAAAATCTGAACTGTGTACTTCCCTTGTCCAAGGATGATCTCACTTGGTCTCTACCACAACTAAAATCCCAAGAAATAATGCACCATGCCAAGATCCTTCATTCGAACTCCGAAGCGAACTCCCTTTTGCACCCAACAATGAGCCTCTCTACCTCAGTAAGGAACAAATCTTCAATATACAACACCAAGGTCAAAGGATCACCATCAACAACCTAGGAGTAGAGGTTAGGATCCGCATCACTCTTGGTGAAGCCCAAACTTATGAAGTATCCATCAATCCTGGAGTATCATGCCATGGGAGCCTGCTTGAATTTGTACAAAACTTTCTTTAATATGCAAACATGGGACTACTTTCCATGTATCACAAAGCCCTAAGGTCCTTCCATGTACACTTCCTCCTCAATCACACCATTGAGGAATGCGGTCTTTACATCCATCTGATGTAAGCTCCAACCCATATCCTGATGGAAGTATACCGGATGGAAGTGTTCATGGCAACTAGTGGAAAAGTCTCCTCATAGTCCTCTCCCTCTTTTTGGGAGAACCCTCCACAAACCTCGCTTTGTACTCCTCGATGTTGCCATCTGCTGCATGCTTGATCTTATAGATCCACTAAAGTACTTTGCATATAGATGCCCCATGAGGACAATATCAGTGTATAAGAACCATCCTAGGTCATTAAGGTTAATCAGTCCTTTATATAGGAGAAGGTGCGAGGAACGGCCTGCAACCCTCAAAAATAAAAGGATTATCCAGAAACTTTGCTGCCAAGTAATCCTCTGGAAACAACCCTGAAACACATGATACCAGCACAAAAGATGTTGGCCGGAAAATGATAGAGATAGAGAGTGCAATGCCTTAGAAAATCACCAATCTGCCAAAAATAGCCATCAAATTTGCTGGAAAGAAAAAAACAAGAAAGACACAAAAGGATGAAGAGCACTGGTGGTAATGAGTGTAGAAAAACCCAGAATTCTTCTGCTGTCCCAAAAAAGAATCGCTGAAAGCCCTAGTTTGCAGCCCTAAAAATAGTTCTTGATAGGGCAGAATGAGACACATTGGCTCTGAGACCATGTTGAGAATATTAAGATAGATGATCTATGGTGGTTTCTTCATCAAAGCATAATTCAATCATATAGAAACTCTTCAGCTTTATCACAGCATTTAACAAAACAGCAAAACTCAATTCTCAAAGTGTACTGAAATAGCAAAATAAAGAGAGAAATAGAGAAGTGCCCTTCGGCATTGCACTGGATCAAAGTAATGAATGAAAGCCTTTTACCAATGAGAAGGGTGTGTGCTTTTATAAACATCTTTCTAGGGGCAGAGCACTATAGCCCCAATAAGGTGACTGGGCCGGCATAGTCAAAAATGATAAAGTGGGTAACTTACCCATATGTAGACTCATCAAAGCCCTGAATACAACAATTAGTGGATCCACATGTGGCCTTAAGTGACGATTACCCATACTCTCAACATTCCCCAAATCTAATATTCAGATTCCTGCAAATATTAAAATTACCTTCAAAATAACTAAAATTTTATACATGGAATAAACAAAACTATTCCTCTGCATACAAATCCCCCTCAAATATTCTATTTCAAAAGCTACCTATGATCTCAGTCTCAAGGAAATGGGCATTTTAGCAAATAATATCTGTCTCCACCATCTGACATTAATAAGGGAGGGACGTTATATCTGAGGTAATGGATATCTGAACAGCATAAGATTGATGACAAACTTTTATTTGAGAAACATGCATGTGTGTGTGTGTCTGTGTCTGTGCAGTTGCTAAAGAGGCTACAGAATTATAGTAACCAATCAATAATGTGGAGCTCAACACATATCAAACCAATGTACAAAACATAAAAGCAGAGTAAAAACAAGTCATTTAAAGAAGTGACAAGGCAGAGAAAGGATTCACCTTACTACTTTGGGAAGAACTGACTGCCTCGCTTTGTCCTACTCGCACAGAAAAAAGCAAAACTCAGTACCAATGAACAACCATATCTCATGCACAAATTTTAAAGTGAAGAATAAAAATTGAGCAAAAGAAAAAGAATAGGATAAGTAAGCGCAAATTTTCAAGTAAAGAAAACATATTGAGGCAGAGAGATAATGAAACCTGTTGCCCCTTGCTTCTTCTGCCCAGTGAAACTTATCTGTTTTCCAGAATCATATCCACGGTAATCAACTACTCTTTGAGCACTGATTTCAGCCTCCACAATCAGAGTATCATCTACCAGATATCCTTTTGCAGGGTTGTGAACATATTGTAGAGGCATGAATGTTGTGAAGCCACAATCACTCTCTTTAGCATTAAATGTATGTTGTGTTTCTGCCCAAGAACAAGAAATTATGTTTCTGGCACTTCTTCATCCAAGTAACCAAAGTGAAAGGCTTGAACAAGTGCAAAGAATAGTGGAGGTGTCAAAGTCACAAAACCAATATTCAAACTCTTTAATTCAATTACTGGAATCTTCATAACGCTTCAACAGAGCAAAATTTGGGGAGAGGTAATAGACCGACTGCTTTAAAAGCTTAGAAAAAAAGTGCAACCACCAAACAATATTCAAACATTTGAATGCTTTCAACTACTACACCTTATCAAAATGATAGCACAATCTTAAGTAGAAACTAGTGAATCAGATCTAAATAATCTTGCTTTACTTCTTAGGATAGATTTCTGTATAGTGCTAGAAGTAGAATAAATCAATCTAAAATTATTGAAATATTGTCAAAGTAAATTCAGTGATACGTTGAACTGCATATCACAATATTCTAATAGCTAATGAGAGTACTTGTTAAAGATAGCACCTACTTGTTGCAAGACAGGCGATTGTGTGAAAAAGAGGGATGAGGGGGTTACGTGAATGTGAAGTGGCAGTGGAGTATGCAGCAATAGAGTTAGCAGCTTCAGTCTCACATATTAAAAGCATCTCCTCTGTATCATTTATGACACACCTGAATACAATGCAGATTTGAAAGTGGAGATTTTTATCCCATCTGGGAGTTTTCTCCACTGTAGGCCCGGTGTCAGCCTTCAGTGCATTCATTCAGATTTATGTGCATGCTTTGGATCTGCATAGGGTTGATTTTGGTATTTATTTATGCAAGTCCCCACATTTATGTTTCTTCGAAATGGTACCAAAGCCAGCATTGGTCTGGTATCTCTCCATGGATTGTTTGTAAACTTGCTCATGGAAAACTGCTACCATGGCCTGTCTTACCTCTTGGAATTCTGCTGGATAACAGCATGGAGAGGAACAACACCAGAGCTGAATTCATGTGAAAATTTCTAAACTGAAATTCTACTACTGCAGCAACTGATTTATTTCACCTACTTAATATTCACAATAAGTTATTTACGAAATCCCTTCAGTAAATATTAAAATAAATTCTACTATAGTTATCACACAATTACCTAGAGAAAAAAGACATGCACAATAACCAATCACATCAACACAGTTATTTTTGGACAACTTTCCCCGGAAAACCCCAATGTGGGAAAACCAGTGCAGCAGATGAGGGCTTTATTAATCTTTAGCAGCAATTTCTTTTACAAGGAATGATTTTACAGAGACACTGAAAGAAAACACCTGAGACTTTCCCTTTGAGACCCTCCGACACTTTGGAGACCTTGCTCCCACTTCTGCGTCAACCCTGCGTCACTCTGCGTGGCCCAGCGTGGCTCTGAGTGGCTTTGCGTTCCTCCGTGTCAGCATGCATAGGCTCTGTGTCTCTCCTCTGGACTGCGTCTCTCTCTGCGTTGTCTCCCACTGTCCTTGCGTCACCTCCTCCTCTGTCACTGCCTGCTGCTGATGCCCTCCTCTTCCTCCACCGTGCAATTCTCCCTTTGAAATTGATCTCCTCTCCTTGAGAATCGATTTTCCTTGAGATCCTGAGTATCTGCTGGTGTTTTTCCAAATGATCCTCAAGTCTTCGCTTATACTTTTCATGTTGGTGAATCAACGACCGAGATTAAGTCCCTAATCAATGGCTAAAAGATTAAAACAGACTTGATCCTCATCTCTTAGAAGCTTCTCACCCTTATCTTTATTAATACCCATTAATATTTTTATTTTCCTAAGTTTAGACTTAGAAACCCATTAAAAATATTAATTAT